>CABHPQ010169907.1:17225-35755 GCA_902168405.1 Peromyscus aztecus
AGAGAGAGAGAGAGAGAGAGAGAGAGAGAGAGAGAGAGAGAGAGAGAGAGAGATACTCCTCTCAATTTATATTCAAAATACCAAGGGATTATCAAAACCTCTATTTGCTGCTGAAGTCAGTGGCAAGTTTCACACACTGGGTGAAACGCAATCTAGTTCTGAGTTGATTATATTTAAGACAGAGAAAGCAACTTTATTGAAGCCACTGCTCCAGGCAGCCTGGGATCAGACTGGATCCAGTTTGAAGGGACCTGGCAACCAACCCTCCAACTTTGCGATAAGATAAAAATCCATTGATGTTGGCTCACAGGAGGCCTACTTCAACTCCGACTTGTCCTCCACGTTCTCCTGACGTATCTGCCCCTCTCCTCTTGTATCTACTTTAGCATAACTTTACTTTTCTCTTTTATCTTTCCATAACTGCACCCAGGGACCGGAGGGGATTGATTTTTTTTTGTTGTTTTGACTTATTGTTTGAAGATCTGTAACTCAAAGCAGCTCTCACGCCTCTGATGTCTAAGCTGGAGCAGCATAAAAGGTAAACCCAGGGCCTGGGTATCAAACTGCGCAGCAGCAATACCGAGCTTTATAATCAGCCATCTAGGTTTTCATCTGATTTTGTGCTGCCCGCCCCACCCCCACCCCCAGCCCCAGCCAGCTAGCAAAGTGTGAGGTGACTCCTACGCCTTTGTTAGGTGTCAAGAACAAGTTAAAATAAAAATAAATACCTCGACGGCTTTGCGTGCCAGGGCTGTGAGATTAAGTACACCTCTACCGAAGGCAAAGAGTTATTTCCTAAGTAGAAAAACGGCCTTGTTTTGTTCACAATGAAAGGAAATTGGGGGGCTTTTCAGAAGGCTGTTTTATAAAACCAACAGTTGGAAACAAGGGAAGACAAAAAAACCGACAAAACTCACTTTCCCAAAGAGCTCACACCGGTGAGCAAATGTAACGCCTTTGTGAGACAGATGAGCAGATTCAAAACAAACTGTTATTATTCCAGAGCCAGATGTCTAAAGACAGACCCATACATTAGGTTAGAAATTGTGCTTTCAGAGTCCTGCCTCGGCACAGCGCACTCCAAATTAGCAGATATAACAACCCAGAGTTAAAGTTTCTTTCTTCTCATCTGGCACACTCCTAAATTATTTGGATTATTTTGACTTTAATTCTGCTGTTATTGAAGTCACATGCTAGTACACACACAGATACACACAGATATTCTCAAGAGTTTTTAAGGGTCTATTCCCTGAAGTTGTTCAGCTTGCTGAAATATGGTTACATATGCAAACATTATCTCCCAATTGTAACCTCATTTTCTGCTCTGCTGGACAGCGTGACCAGCATTTGTCATCCTGCCTCCCCCGCCCGCCACATCATTCATATGTCTATAATTGTCATCGAGATGTGGCATGTCAGCAGGACGCCAGTGTTCTCTGCTCGCCATCTCCACACAGTCACTCAGGTAACAAACCCGTAATCTCGTCCTGTTTTCATGATGGTTGAATTACACATAATTGTTTCTGCACAGTGATTGATTTCTGCCTGAATAGAGACCTCTGCCTTTTTTCAATGTAAGCGAGTGGCAGCCAAGTCTCTCCATCTAGGAGGAGGCAGCAGCCTTTGAAGAGATCAAAGCCAAGGCCGCGAGCAGTTGTGCGCCCTGGGAATATGGAAAGCCTTTATGCTCTCAACCCCATTTCCAGCATCATGTTGGACTGCAGCTGCACTGCATTCTGCCAGCATTCTTAATGCTTTTAGTATTGACTCTGACATCACCGATAGCTGTTTTAAAGTAACAAAAGCCGAAAGATGACTTATTTTCACAACTCTGTAATTGGAACATGCAAAGGTGGGGGGTGGGGAAGTCGGAATGAAGGGGAGGGAAATACATTTGCTTTTAATTTAAAGCAACACAAAAGAGAGACCAGGGGAAAAAAATTATATAAGTTTCCACAAATGAAAAACATGTTTTTCATATGGAAAAACCAGCGGGGGCATTTTATAACTCAGACCACACAAAATGAACTGATGGCTAAATACACACTTTTTCAAGCCAAAAGGGTAAAATGAAAATGATGGGGTAAGTGATTCCAATTGGGTAAGGGACCCTCACATGCACTGGGGCTGAAGACTCTGCAGACACTAATGCAAGGTGGAACCCCCTCCCCCAGCTGCTTGGGACCTGCCTTTCCCTCTAACCTGTTCCCTTTTCAATCAAGGAAGCATAGTTGAGCTCTGCATTCTGAGTACATCAGGCAAGGGCTTCTCTGGGAAATTGCAAACGCATGATTCCCGATTAACAGGAGCAGGAACCAAGCAAAAAGTTGTTCCTGGCTCCAGATACACAGGCACTAATCAGTCTGCCAGGATCACACCTACCCACTGCAATCGGAAGCTTACGTATGGCATGGAACCTCCGAAGATCATAGGGACCAAAATACATCAACACTAATATTCCACTATTTCTTAAAATAGAAAACGATGATGAACCTATTTCTTATTTTTAAGCACATTGTGAACTCTATTATAAGCAAGTGTATGACATACTAAACCCGTTATTACATTTGAAATCAACACAGACAAGCAGGTCAAACACCTAATTCCCAGTGTTATACGCAGCAGTGTCCTTATGTCCAAAAACTGCCGCTCTCCAGTAAGACATCCTTTTTTGAAGGTTCTTATTTATTTTTTGAGAATTTCATACAATATATTTTGTTCATATTCTCTTCTCATCCCTAACAGGATCCTCTCAGATCCCCCCCCCCACCTTCCCAACTTCTCGGTTTTTTCCCCCCCCTTAAAAAAAAAAAAAAAAAAAAGATACCCCCCCCCACCCCTGCAAAAAGAGCACACATACACAAAAACCAGAAACACGTGGAGTCTCATCATTGGTCACTCACAAGACAACCTATCGATACTGTAATTCCAACACTTAACATACATGTGTAGCTCAATTCAGAGACTTCACATGTAAGGAAATGACAAGACTTTCCTATGAAGAGAGTGGGAAAACGGAAGCCGGAAGGGATTTTTGAAATTAGATGTCTCTCATTCATAAGTCCTCTCCTAACACGGGGTATGTAGAGAGTAGCCAACGGACCACTGGTGTTTGAACTTGTCCTAGCCTGCGGAGTTCTAAACTCACTGGCATTGAAGCCCTGGCTGCAGTAAGTGCCCCCTTTCGTTCGGCACAAAACCTCTTAGTTCTGAAACACCAAGTAACTGGTGAACAAAAGCTGCCTTTGTGTGGCAGAACTCTGAAGCAACAGACCTGTGTGTAAGGTAACCAACTGTAAATGTCTTTGACAACTCTGCCTGAAATTGTGCTGGGCTGGTGTGAATGCCCGGTGTGAATGGGCTGCTTACCTCAAGTTTACCAGGTTACAGTTTCACAGGACACTTGTGTTTGGTTTTGCTTTGGACTCTGAACTCTAGAGGAAAGGGATAGCCTGCGTGAACTGGGAGCTGCCAAAGCAAAATTCAGCAAGAATCATGGTATTTTGAAGTCTAGATCCTTTTCTTTGGAAAAATGACATTTCTTAATTTATTATCAGGCAAACTGCTGGGAGTAAGACCCAGTGTTCTTAACTATTTTCCTCTGGGTTGTATTCCTCAAAATCTTATTAGATTGTCAGCAACCCAGGTTCCCAATCTAGCTTCAGGTTGTCAGCCAAAAGATCATCTATTTTATGATTCTTTCATTAGCCTCATGCAGCAAAGTGGCAACCAGAACAACCAAGGGAGTCACCTCAGGCTTCCCACTGACACCTGAGGAAAAGTCATCAACCGGCTGCTGACATACATGCATTTGGCTTCCCCTAAATTCTTTCCTGTGTGCTTAACACTCTTCGGGGCTCACCCCAGGAAACTCTGCACTTAGGATTTTTGTCGCCTAACCATGTGGCGGAAGGCAGCAAGCACCATTTGCTCAGCTAGCAATCTCGAGATACCACAGAGCTGGGCAAAGACGAAGTGAAAGTACACAGGATCAGGAGCCTCGGTGGCTGTGGGTACCGCACCTTCCTAAGATTGCCCTTCAGCAGAAATTGCCATAATTGAGAACGGGGGTGACAGTTCTGTCATAATGCACGGGAGACTCGTTATACAGCATAATCTCTATGCTGGCCTAGTTACTTTCCCCTTCAGGAAGGAATATAATCTCTTCAGGGCCCTGGAGGGCTAGAGTGCTGCTCAGGAAGGTGAGAAGTGAGGAGGCGAGGGGTGGGGACATGGGCAGCAGATACACTGCAGGCCTGAGGTCCCTCCAGGTGAGGTGTGTTTCAATCACTTCAGGCAAACACTGAGTCTTAAAAACCTTTGGATAATCAGGTTCTATGCTTGCCTTTCATAAACCACTGCAATGCTTATTAATCCCGCCCTCCAAAGTAATTCTCCCAACCTGAATTCTTGAAACAACTGAAGAAGCCCCATGTCCCTTGGCTGTTTCTTCAGTGACGAACAAAGATGCTCACAGACAGAAACAATCTGTCTGTCTAGTGGGGATTTTCTCCTGCGTTCCCACCTTCTCCAGGGCAAGCGGCAAGCTGCTTGTTAAGGCAACCCCTGGGGACTAGCTTCTACCATCAGGACCCACAAGACTAGGTCCAAAATTGAAAAACTAAAAACAGAATTACATATAATCCAGCCACGCCACTTCTGGGTGTATTCCCAAAGGAATCAAAGGCAGAGCCCAGAGCTATCTGCACAGCCACGTTGGGAAGCGATTCACGACGGCTGCATTACAGAATTAAGACAGGTGCTATCAAGGGCTGAAGGAAATGTGGCCTCTATACACAAAGGAGTATCATTCAGTCATAAAGAATGAAATTGCATCATTTGCAGGAAAACCAGACGAAGCCAGAGACCATCTTAGGAAATGAAGTAAGCCAGACTCCGAAAGGCAAATAGCACATTTTCCCCTTACATATGGGATATAGATGTTCTTTTGAAAGACATGAAAACAGAACATGAAATATGTAGAGGGAGCAAGGGAGTGATGGGGTGAGTGTGTTTGAAGTATATTGTCTACATGTATGAAAACATCACGAGACATTGTTTTATATATGCAATAAACACCAATAAAAAATTATGTGGGTCTGGCATTTAAAACAGGGTTATTTAGCCATTGAAAATAAGTAGCTGGCTCCCAGTTCCTCAGCCAGCTTTGGAAAACCTGAGGACTGGCTCCTCATCAGCAGCTTCATCAGCTGCGCACAGCATCTCTGGTTTAAAATGAGAAGCACCCTAGAGCTGATACCTAGTCCAGAGGGAAGGCGGCGGGCAGCAGAGTTCCCACACAGCTGCTGGAGGTTCGGGCCATGAGAAGGGCGGACCACAGACAGTGACCCTGAGGTCAGTGTGAAGCCGACTCGCAAGTGATGGAATTCAGCTGGAGTCCACCAGCATGGAGGAGCTATTGCCCACAGCCAGCTGGAACCCACCCACATGACCCCAGACAATCTCAAAAAGAGGGGGAAAAAAAAAAACAAAAACGAGCCGGCCGAACCACTGACCCAACCAGACCAAGAAAGAGAAGAGCAATCTCCTGAAGACTGTAATTGCTGGACTCAAATAAAAAGTTCCTTCACCTGAAATACAAAGCTCCAAGATTGCCAGAAGTGTCTCACTTGGACAAGTCTTAGCACGGTTCTCTGGTCACTGATCTGGAGCTGTGTGAAGGAAGACAACATGGCACCACAGTCCGTTGAGACACGGGAGAAGAAGGTACAATTCCAGTGTTCCATATGAAAAGAGTGTAAGCGTTATCCACTGTGTGATATGTAGATAGATGTTCACTGCCTCCCCGCCTCCCCCACTTTGTCGCAGAGGACCAAGCAAGGGCTGAAGGTGACAGGAGCCACAGACCCCAAGAAAGAGGCAGAGCTGGTGGCCCTTCCGATATCAACTCTTTAACAGTTTGCATTCACACTAAATAGTGAGACTGGACGAGGAGGCACACACACTGGAAATGATCAAGTTTACGGAAAACAGGAATGCTCACCTTCCAGCACTGACTCGGCCATAAGTGTAGACTGTAATTTGAGCTAAAAAGATAATTATGCAGTCAAGGTATATTCATCATAAACAAGAACACAGTATCCAATTTTTAAAATTCATAAAGATCTGCCGTCAAAAATATTCCCACCACAGATTTAAACATCTGAAATAGCAACTAGCTTTGTCTTCCTTTTCTCCCCACACAATCGAAATGAGCTCTCCTCATGGCACACTAATGCACATCTCTACCTCACAGGACACCTCTCCGCCTCACAGGACACCTCTCCTTCAGGATGGAGATGCAGCCCGGAGAAGCCAGATGGGAAAGAAAATGTAGGCTGTTAGAACACACCCAGCCTCCACACAACAGGTTGAGTGACCAGGGTCAGTCACAGCATAGAATTCCAGTGCCCGGAAGGCTGAGGCAGGAGGATTCAAAGTTTGAAACCAGCCTGAACTACATAGCAAGGCCCTGGTTTGGATGGGAAAAAAAGAAATGAAAGAAGAAAATCACAAAAGACCTGCACACTACGTGTGTATGTGAGTCCATTTTGTGAAATGTCAAAGCAGGGAAGTCTTTGGACAAAAGACAGACCAGAGCTCAGGCCTGGGGTGAGTGCTGAGGGAATCAGAGCTGGGGTCGGGGGGATTGAAGGGCACAGGTTATTTTCTGAGGTGATATTATATATAACTGACTGTGTTGATGACTTTGAAACCCCGAATACACTAACAACAAAGAATTGTGTACTTTACATGGGTAAAACCTTTGTTATGTGAACAATTTAGTAAAAGTAAAGCTATTAAAGAAAAAAAAAAAACATAAAAACAACTACTGATCTGACCACCTAAGGAAAGAAATTCTTCCTCTTCTCATGGAAAAAAAAAAAAAAGCCACAAGGGACAATTCTCCTGGATGTGTTCTCCAAGAGGAAAACTACTGTGTGGCTCACTCCTGTGATGGAGATAGCCATAACAACAAAACACCAAAGTCGTCTGTTTCTGCAGAAAATGGAGCCAGGTGCAGGAACTCCAGCGCATGCGTGAGACAGGCGGGAAGACCCTACAGGGGACCTTTCCACCGAGCAGTTGGACAGAATCAAGTCAGATGCAGGTGTCTTGCCCGGTGTGGCTGACTGCATTTCTCCCCGAGACTGTCACTAACCAGGTGGTCTGTACCCCATGCCTCGTACCCTGCTCTGCTCCTCCCAGCAGACTTTGGATTTCCCCTCGACAGCACAGAAACCCCCCATCTCTCAAAGCACTGATGAAATAACTTAAGGTGGAAAAAAAGAAAAGACGGGTTTTCCTTCCTTCTGTGAGTTGGTTCACAGGTCTGGTACCCACGAGGCCAGGGGGGCTTTTAAGCAAGTGCGCATGCGGGCTTGACTGTGCCTCCCGCGGTCCGTGTAACAGCCCCTTGCTGTGACCCGGTTCCAGATAAGAAAACGGCTCAAAGAAAGCAGTAGTTCAAGGCACAAAGGGAGCCAGTGTCCTGCCCAACTCCACACCAGTCTTTCCCACCATGAGTTAGCAGAACTTAAAGTTTAAAGAGCCTTTGAAAGGACTTTCTCAAGCAGTCATGTATTTTCAACTTTCGTACAGCATAGACATCACCTAGTTCATTTAAGAACTATTAAAATAACAAATAAGAATGGAAACCAACAGCCCATGTATGCCTCAGTGATGACCTGTCTCCTCATCAGCAACTTGAATTTCCTAAAGAGCTCCAGGGGCATCTGATGTTTCCAGGTCCCCAGACAGGTTGGCAGAGAAAACTGATCCTTGAAACAAAGAATCCCTAGTTGCTACAACTGGATCTATAAGTCCCTCATCAAGCCTAATTAATTTAAACTTACATTATTCAACTTTGGTTGTGTTTTTAATTTTTACTAATTTTCATTTTGAGTGTTTTGCCTGCATGTATGTATGTCTGTGTACCGTGTGCATGCCTGCTGCCCATGGGGGCCAGAAGAGGGCGTCAGATCCCTGAGAACTGTAGTCACAGAGAGTTGTAAGCGGCATGTGGTGCTAGGAACCAAACCAGGTCCTCTGCAAGAGCACCAAGTGCTCTTAACTATCGATCCATTGCTACATCCCAACTTCATGTTATTCACTGAACAATATGGAAAACACCAAATCAAACATCTCGGACTCTAGTACACAGACCAAGGCTGACACTTTACTCCCAGACACAGTATGATTTATTGCCATGGATCCTGACCAAGTTTTGTTTTTTTAATGAACAGTAACTAAGTTATACCATTTAAGAAGTCATTGCTTCCTGTATTTCTAACTACCTTTAGGATACCAAGTATTCCTGAGCAAAAAATGGAAACAAACAGCTCATATGCTCATACGACTGACAAGTGGTTTGAGCTGGTTTGGGATCGGGTACTTAGGATGCACAACCCGAATCCCCAGGCACGCCACAAAATAAGAAGTGACGCCTGTTTTCCCTCCTGAGGTTCTGAATGCCCAGCTCTGACTGCAGTCACGCTGGGCACCACATCTTAAAATGCGGTTACAGAATACGCACAGCAAAGCTCTCACATGAAAAGGTTTCTGCAGAAGGCGTAAGCAGGTGCCATCCAAAGAAAACGGGGGGGGGGGGGGGGGGTTCCCAGTTAACTTGCAGCAATAAACTTATTCGAGGCTCTATAAATACCTCTGAGTTATTTTCTTAAACCATAGCAGGTTACTTAAGATGTATGTCCTTTTTTAAAAAATTTATTTTATGTGTATGGGTGCTGTGTGTGTGTGTGTGTGTGTGTGTGTGTGTGTGTGTCACTGGATATTTTGGAAGTGGAGTTAAAGTGGTTGTGAGATACTGTATGGGAGCTGGGACTCTAACCCAGGCCCTTTGGAAGAGCAGCAAAGCTTGTAACTGCTGAGTTATCTCTCCAGCCCTATGCACGTCCTGATGATGATGATGATGGTGGTGGTGGTGATGATGATGATATCAATCTGCTCTACTAGCTGAGCCTCAAATTCATTATCTACAAAACCATTTCAGCAAGTAAATCAAATATTTTCAACCATGCTTCCAACTAACCATGCTGACCTGAAATCAGGAAAGGGGCAACACACCCAGTCCTACAAGAAAAGGACAGCAGGCTGCCACATTCTGGGGCCACAGTGTCTCCGTTCCCTGCCGCCTCTCTGGATCCATCTGTGGGGAACGGTAACTCCTGTCTTCTCTATACTAAACTGTGAGCCCTCGAGGGTGTCCGTGTTGGAACCCACTCCACTGTCAAAAAAAGCACCATCAATGAGTATCGTGGGGTGAAAAATAAGAGTGTCTTTGGTATCTGTCTTCACGCCACCAGGAAACCTGCCTAACCCTAAACTGCTGGGTTGATTCAGACATCACTGTAACATTAAGAATTTTCTTCTCCTTAGTGAATTGGAATTACAGTGTATTTCCGGTTACCAAGGTCAAAGGACCTTTCATAGCCCTGCTCTTCTGAGATAAAATGTAAACAGCACCAAACTAATGATGGGAAGCATTTTCTCTTGTATAATACATAATAACTTACAGGAGACCTCAACTGTGCAAGAGTAAAGAAACGGAGAAATATCAACATTTTGTGTGAAGTCGTTTTGAACCATTTATTAAGAATACTTGAAGGTACCACATGTGGGAGTCTATATCCTAGAGACTACTATGCCTATAATCCCAGTATCTCAAGAAGCTGAGGCAGGAGGATTATAAGTCTAGGCCAGCCTGGGTTATGCACATGAAAAGACCCTGTCTTAAAATGAAAACAAAAAAAAATAAAACCAGTTATTGATTTAAATTAATAGTTACTAAGTCAAGAAAAATGGGAAACAGTAACTGACGTGGACAAAAACAGGTACTAATTTATTTCAACATGGCTTCATTGAGGCATTAGTTAAAACAAAGCCCTTAACAGCCAAAACTGAAGATAAAAGTATTTATAACGCAGTATCATTTGGCATCTAGAGCTGAAGATAGAGGCCTATATTTACTTACATAGAAAAATAAGCACATGGGATTTTTAATGAAAAGAAAATGATTAGCAGAGAACAACGTTATAAAGTTTATGAGTATCCACTAAGACACAGGTAGACGTAAGTGAAACTGTAATGTCGGAATGACAGAAATCTAGGTGCTTTTCTTTATTTTCCTGTTCTTTCATGGGTTTCCCCCACTTACATTTACATTGTATACATATTCATATATATGACAAATAGGAAGAAAGAGGGGGAAGGGAGAAGAAGAGGAGGAGGAGGCAATTTCCTCTTGGGAGAGAAAAGACTGATCCTAATAAACACTTCCCTTAAGAAGTTTTCTTCACTCTTTAAGGAAAAGCCAAGGCTGCCATGCTCCGGGAACGACCAGGACTCCCACTGTTACTAAACTAAGTTCTCTTATTTATCTTAACATGAGGACACCAGAAAAGTCAACACTAACAGCTAAAAGCAACGCCCATCCTACAACATAACCGCTTGTCATACAAGGAACACCCTTCGGAAGAGCTGTATGTGTAAATGCCTGGCTCCTATAGAAAATATAGGTTATGCTGTTTGCCAGGGTGCAAGCACCGCAAAAATCTCTGGGCACACAGCTATTTGATTAACCTACTCAACCCTAGCAGAGAATAACCGGGGCCACTGAGTCCCTTGGAAGTGAACAATAAAGATTCGCTTAAAAGCACATGCAAAAAAATGACGTGTGATACCCGTAAGCAATAACTGTTCCCTGGGGATTTTCAAAACCGTATTGAGCAATGGCACGGTTATGTGCTGAATGAACCAGTTGATAGTTTTCAAATGTTCTTGGCATCTACTACTTAAGCCTTCTATGAAGCCTAGGTACCTACATCGTTCTGTAGCGTAACTGTCCTTCTCCATTCTCAAAGTGGTTTACTGGCTGTGGGAATTACTCTCAGGGCCCTTGTGTGCCGAGTGTCACCTTACGGGTTGAGTACTATCGGACACATCTGTCCCGATCCAAGCTTTACCACTCACTGAACTGTAACTGTACAGGCAACCAAGTAACCTCTCTGTGCCTCAAGTTCTTCACGGGAAACAAGAGAATATCAGTACAAGCTCCACAGCTTGGTAGTGAGAATTAACACAAAGCACGTGTAAAGTGCACGCATTAACTAGTATACGCACTCTTTAATTAATCCTACTTTTTTCTTCATCTGTGGGCAGCATGTTTATTTCTCATGATCATATACAAGATTCTGGTCAAGCACTGGGAAGCTTCACAGGTAAGGATTTTGTGAAGCATCACCGGTTTATTGTTAAGGATGGACCAAAAGGATGTTCATAACACAGATGACTTGGTTCTAGATCACAGTTGTTTGTTTGCTTGACATAAAAGTGAAAACATAGAGAGGGAGAACAAGGAAAGAGATACCATGATAAATGAAGACCCCCATGAGAATAGGAAGAAGCAGAGTGCTGGAGAGGTCCCCCGGAATCCACAAACATACCTCCACTATAGACTACTGGCAATGGTTGAGAGGGTGCCTGAGCTGACCTACTCTGGTGATCGGATGGCCGAACACCCTAACTGTCATGATAGAACCCTCATCCAGTGACTGATGGAAGCAGATGCAGAGATCCATGGCCAACCCCCAGGCAGAGCTCCAGGAGCCCAATCGACCAAAGAGAGGAGGGATTCTATGAGCAAGAGATATCGAGACCATGATTGGAAAAAGTAGAGACAACTAACCAAACTAGTGAAACACATGAACTGTGAACCAATAACTGAGGAGCCCCCATGGTACTGGATTAGGCCCTCTGGACAAGTGAGACAGTTGATTAGCTTGAACTGTTTAGGGGGCCCCCAGGCAGTGGAGCCGGGACCTGTCCTTGGTGCATGAGCCAGCTTTCTGGAGCCTGGGGCCTATGCTGAGACACTTTCCAGAGCCTTGGTGCAGGGAGGAGGGGACTGGACCTGCCTCAACTGAATCTACCAGGCTCTGCTGACTCCCCAAGGGAGACCTTGCCTTGGAGGAGGGGGGAATGAGGGGTGGGTTGGGGGGAAGGCTGGGGGTGGAATCTGTGGTTGATATGTAAAACAAATAGAAAATCTCTTAATAAAAAAAAAAAGTGAAGATAGAAAATGCCTAAGAAAAACTCATGAGTATGTGTCCTAAAACCTCCTCTTCCTTTTAAATCCACGATTTAGTTAACACGCCCCTTGGCCTTTGAGCTAGAACACTCCAAAACACTCCCCAACATCCTCTGCCTCCTTTCTTCGACTGCTTGCCCCCTCACGTTGTACCAGCTCTCACCACCAAAGACAGCGTGGGAAAGTTCACACTTTCACACGGGGTCTCATTGGTCACCACACTCTTCTCTATGAATTACTGCTAGTGATAAATCCGCTCAATTAGAACTCCTCCAGCATCTTCTGGGTAAGAGGAAAGACAGGCTGAAGTTTGAGAAAGCAGCCTGCAGTCAGAGTCAAGATTTAGGTCCCATTCATATTTCATCTGTGGGCCAGCAAACTGTCTTCTCCGTATGATCTTCCATTTCTCGACATTTTTCACACTCTGTGCCTCAGTTCCCTCATCCATTGCCTGGGCCGGGGTGGGGGTGGGGTGTTAGGGCCAGCACGCCTTGCCTTGAGTACTAAATGACCTCATTTATGGACATGGAGTGTAGAAAAGTTCTGCACGGACCACATACTCAAAACTGATGCTTAATATCAAGTTCACTAACAGTATTTAAAAGTATGAAAATTTCTAAACTCAATCTTAGCTCTGGGATTCAGCACAAACCTATACATTTTTAAGAGTTCCCATATAAATATGGACTGATATCTGACATTGTCAGCTTTTACTCTTGAAGTTTCTAACTTCAAGAAATTTTAATGAAATTCCTAACCTATTTCATTAAACATCTGGTGAATGACCTGCATCATGACATGCAGTATAAAAATCTGTGGGTAACAGAAGATTAAAACTTGATCCCTGTGCTCAAAGGAATTGACAGTAAGAAATCGACATGGAGATACCTAACTCATACAAAACGTATACACAGGGGCTGGAGAGATGGTTCAGAGGTTAAGAGCACTTACTGCATTTGCAGAGGACCTGAGTTCAGTTCCCAGCACCCATGTTGGGCGGCTCACTATAAT
The DNA here is from genome assembly GCA_902168405.1 of Peromyscus aztecus. Taxonomy (NCBI): domain Eukaryota; kingdom Metazoa; phylum Chordata; class Mammalia; order Rodentia; family Cricetidae; genus Peromyscus; species Peromyscus aztecus. The sequence goes on from CABHPQ010169907.1 coordinate 30,346, forward strand.
ACCTGTAGCACATTCTAGAAGGTTCCAACACCTCTGGCCTCTTTAGATACCAACACACACACACACACACACACACACACACACACACACACACATACACACACACACACACATACACACACATATACACACACACACATACACACACATACACACACATACACACACACACATACACACACACACATACACACACACACTTGCACATACCCACAAATATGCACCTACCCATACACACATACACACACATACACACGCACACTCACAGACATTCATTCAAATATGCATAAAGTTTTTAAAAATGAATCTATCTGTAAAATGTATGAAGAACCATAAAGACTCAGGAGAAATGCACAGGCCAGCACGACCACTCCTAGTTGGAAGAGAAACTGTCAAATGCTTCAAGGAGGTGACACCTTCCACCCTGGGCCATAAGTGTGGACAAGAAGATGAATGGGGTATTTCAGGGACACTGAGCCACAGAATCCAGACACAGATTCAGAGCAAGGTTTAAGACACATGTCTGGAGCCGCGCATGGGGGTGCACGCCTTTAATCCCAGCACTTGGGAGGCAGAGGCAGGTGGATCTCTGAGTTCGAGGCCAGCCTGGTCTACAGAGTGAGTTCCAGAACAGCCAGGGCAGTTACAAAGTTACATCCTGTCTTGAAAAACAAAACAAAAAAGACACATGTCTGGGATAACAGCTGTAGAAGTGAGGAGGTGAGATCTGCAACTGTTCCAGAGCATGGGAAGCTTTCCAAATGATGCTGAAGAGTGCGGGTTCTCTCTGGGGTCAGCAGGGCAAGGCACTAGGAGAGAACCAGATACAGCGTGACCGCAGGTAAACAACTTCAGCATCCTCCGCTTGGATTCGACCAGGGCTGGGTGATGAGAACTCACGTTTGGAGGCCAAGGGGCCTGACATGGAGCCCGACCCCACCGCTTTAATATATGTGCAAAGAAAGAAGTCTCAAAGGCTGCCGAGCAAGTCTTTGTAGTTCAAATATAGTTCTTTTATCTTCATAAAAAAATACTTAAGGATTTTGAAAAGAAATTTCTAACCAAATCAAGCAGCTTGCCTGCTTTACATATTATGATTTTTTTATCAATATTATGATTGATTTAATAACATTTTTTCTATTCGTGGAGGCAAATGTGACTATTTTTAATGACAATAAACAAGTCCATACCTAAGGAAAGGGCCCTGACCGTACAGTCTGTTAACCTGGGGGAGGTTCCTGCCATCCTTAGCATGGGCTTGACTTCAACACAGTGATTTTAACCCACACCAGGTTCATGTGATCTTTAAATTAAGCTACTAGGTAGTATTTTTAAAAAAATACTTTCTTTTTCCATTTTCACTTCAAAATAAAAAAAATAGTGATGCTGACTATTAATCTAAGAATTTTAGCATATTCACAAAAATGGGCAAAAAAAAATACTGAGCAATATTTGAGAGAGTTGATTCTCTTTACCCTGAGGGCAGGCTGACTCGTTAAACCCAGTAGTAGTAAGTGGTCAACATTTCTTTGCTTTTAATACTTTTGTTTTTTGTCTCTGACTTTAATAATCTAAATTTAAAGTCTAACGCATTTAAAATAAAATGAAATTAGTGTCTTTTTCTTTTCTTTCCTGGAAGTCAGGCTCTTCTTGCCTTTGCTGTGTCTAACATCAAGCCAAGCCCTCATCTCACATAATATCTTCTCCTTGATCCAAGTCATTGGAGCTGGTCTACAAAGCACCTTATTGTCGGGGGGAGACATTATGGAAACTGGAATTTTTCCACAGACCGCTTTTTCCCTCAATGCCCAGCTGACATGTCCTTTGGACCTGATCTTTTTTGGTGCCAAGACAGAAAGATTTAAGCCAGAAGAAAATGTCCCAGGAAAAATGTAACCAGCATTTTGTCCTCACAGCTCCATGGCCTCAAGCTCCTCTCCAGGTAATTTTGCAACAGAGGAAGAAATGCAGATCCTAGAAGGTTAAGAACCCTTCTTTCTGACTTACTCCTATGCCATGCAGAGAGCATAGGTTATCTGATAACTTCCTATCAAATGCCGGGAGCATATGAGACTTCAGGGAGACTCTGGAAGCTATCCCCTTACACATCCCTTTCACTTAGAGGAGAGGCGGGTGTTAAAGGTGAGGGAATGAGGCTCTCCTCACATTCAGGAGAGAAAAGGAGCCCAAGAAAAACACCACAAAGAGACAAGGACGCTGCTGAGTCCCTAAAACTTAAGACATGTAACTATTTCCCAAAGGTTAGGGTAAAGCCTTCACGAACCAGGGTCCAGATTCTGGGCCAGCATCATGGTACAGGAAGAATCATGTGTCCTCCTTTCTCCAGAGCTTCATGGTCCAGCCACACACCGGTCACAGCTACAGGAACCCTACCAGGAGGGAATCTGGACCCCGGTCCGTACCATTCTAGACTCTATTCTACCATCAGGCCTGGCAAACACCACTTTCACAGGCTTGCTTTGTGCTACCAGAACTCCACATTGGCACAGCAAGGCAGGCCAGCCACACAGGAGAGGAAACAGAGGCTGGGGAAGGTTCCAGAAGAGGGCAACAGACTTCGGACTAGGCCTCAGGTCATCTGACATCTAACCCTGGACCTCCCTCCATCAACGCTCCCTAAAATCTCAAGATTATGTTTTCAGTGTCACTGAATAGTGTAATCAATTTATGGCACACACTGGCTTAGAAGCCACCTGTATCTGTGAAGATTATACAGACTTTCTAATATCTAAAAATGCCCCAATTGTTAGTGAAAACCTTGGCCTTTCCAGCTGAGAGAGAGAGCAGAAATAAATTGCAAAGCATTAGTGACATGATGCCAAAAGGCACTTAGGGGTGGTTTTTTAGGGGTGGTGCTTGGGGGGAAAAGCCATCTGCATTTGTCCTAGGTGTCTAGGATCTACGTTAGAGACAAGAATCCTCCTCCTGGGGCTCTGGTCCCATCCCTTTTTATTCTCCCGATGAGCTATTTCAGATATTACCTGGAAACAGAACATTCCATGAAATACTGACTTTCATTAAGCACATCATGCAGCACAGTGGTCTAATGACCCTTTACAACAAATCAGAGAATAAATAAAACACTAAAAGACAAGGTTATTTAGCAGACACTTTCAGGTCTTGTATTTCATTAGGAATTTGGTTGGACAAAAGAGGGAACATATTAGAAATACAGAAATAGACACAAGGATGTATACATTCCTGTTGGTGCTTTATTGGTCTAGCAAGATGACGGGAGTGGGGGTGAGGTGGGGGGGACTGACGATGACCCCTTCTGATCTAGGTTGACATAACTATCTCAATCCTGGATGAACTCATGACTAAGGGATCAACTACCATCATTGTTGACAGTGTTTATAACAGAGTTATCAGACTGGAGAGCTATCAGGATGGAGAGATGGCTGAGCAGTTAAGAGCAATTACTGTTCTAGAGGACCTAAGTTCTGTTCCTAGCATCTATATATCAGATGGTTCAAAACCATCTGTAACTAAAGTCCCAGGGGGTCTGATGCCTCTGGTCTCACATCTACATACCTGCATGCAGATACGCATATCTACACATAATACAAACAATAATCTTTAAAGGTTTATCAGGATTAAAACTTTTTTAAATTAAAAAATTTGAGCAGACATAAAATTTGTAGGTAGGTGACTGGCAATTGTTTTTCAAGTCAAGCTTTCCTAGAGGCCCTCCTCTTTTCAAGTCACAGAGTCTCTCTCCATCTGCCTCTTCACCCCGTCTTCCTCAGTGGTGAGTAGCAACAGGCTCCTTCATTCACTCATATTGCTGTACTGGGTACTGAGCCTAGGGTCTCAGGCAAGCTGCACAAGCATCTACCATGGCACTATCCTCCCAGCACTCTTTTCCTTTCTTTCCAAGACAGGATCTTACAAAATTTTCCAGGCCATCCTGAAACTTACAATCTTTCTGCCTCAACCTCCTGAGTGGCTGGGATGACAGGTCTTTGCCCCCAGGCCTGGTTAATCACCTTTATTAAAGTGAACTTTATATCGTCTCGGTAGTAAATTACCCCAGTGAAGATCAAAATGTGATTTCTGCAAAACTGCCACCAGATGCCATATAGGATTATTAACTGGTGGGTATAGGAAGTCACAAGGATCAGTAATGGAGCTTTGAAAGATTCATTGCCGGTAGACAATTACAAAAATGAAAATGTCGAGCCGGGCGGTGGTGGCGCACGCCTTTAATCCCAGCACTTGGGAGGCAGAGCCAGGTGGATCTTTGTGAGTTCAAGGCCAGCCTGGTCTACGGAGCGAGATCCAGGAAAGGCGCAAAGCTACACAGAGAAACCCTGTCTCGAAAAACCAAAAAAAAAAAAAAAAAAAAAAAAAATGAAAATGTCTATTTCTAGACCTACTGTGGCACAGCTTCTCTGCCTCTAACTGGGGGAGTGAGAGAGGCAACCTAAATTCTTCCTACTTGGTGATGCCCTAAAGAACCTCCCATACAGACTCTCATTCCCTATCGAGCTTTGGAATAATACATACAGGCAAGTTCATGATTTCAGTGAGCTTAGCTAGAGTTGACACAGCACATAAATGTCTTCTTTAGAGACCCCGTGCTCCTCACTATCACCTCTGTTAAGTGGGAAACACACACAGCTGGGGTGCTGGAGTTTCTGAATTAACAGCCCCTACTTGCTCCACAGCCCTCTGATTAAGAGCCCTGGTTCTTCACCCCTGTTCATTTCCATTCTTTGCTGTTGGGTTTTAACTCGTTTTTGGGATTTAGGGCCCTAAGTTTTAGAGACTGGATCATTTACGTCTTTAACATGATTTACAGAGTTATAAGGAAAGTTTACAATTACAAAATTGTGATTTCATTTAAAAAAAAAATAATAGGGCCAGTGTGAGATGGCTCAGCAAGCCTGATGACCTGAGTTCCAATGCTGAGGCCTACCGTGCAAGGAGAGAACAACTTCCCAAGTTGTCCTCTGACCTCCACACACATGTCCATCTTGGCATGCTTGCAACAGTAATCATTGGTATGCACTGTGTAGACCATATACTCATGAATAAAGTTAAATTTAAAAAATTTTAAGTTGCAGTATTTAAAATGCAGTTATGAGTTTATGTATGTACACACACACACACACACACACACACACACACACATACACACACGTCTTGCTATGCTGGCTCAGGCTGGCCTTGAACTCTAAACTCAATCTTCCTGCTCTAGCCTTCCAAGCAGCTAGGAATATCAGTGTGTGCCACCAAATTTGGTCCCAAAAGTATATTTTTAACAGTTATTTCAATAAAGCCTATGGCTACTACTTTTTGTCCTTGTCTCCTGCCTTTTTAAATTCTTTCTATCTATCTATCTATCTATCTATCTATCTATCTATCTATCTATCTATCTATCTAT
>CABHPQ010169907.1:45490-59513 GCA_902168405.1 Peromyscus aztecus
GGGGCGAAGGGCACCAGACTGCGCGGGCGGCAGCCGCCGGCGCCGCTGAGAGCGTCTGCGGCGCTCCGCGTGCGCTCGGCTAGGCTGCCAGGGCCCGGCGGCCGCCCCGCCTTGCTGGGGTCTGTGCACCGAGGACACCGGTTCCGGAGAGGACACCACTTTCCAAAGTGCAAAGGAGGGTCCCGTGGCGCGTCGCCGTGCAAAACTTCTCCACCGTGGATTCTTCAGGTGCCGATTTCCGAGTTGGTTTTTCGAGGAGAGCTGGGCCAAAAGGCTCCGTTTGCCCCAACAGAGGTGCGAGGAGAATCAGAAAATACCGAAAAGTCCACTTCCTGAAGGGTAAACAATAAAGAGCAACCCGGGCTGCAGACGTCCGCGTTAGAGCCTCTTTCCTTCCCTTTCGCTTCGGTTTTCCTTCTGGAGGAGCATTTAATCTGCTGGGGGGAGGGGGCGGAGGAGGAGGGGAGAAAAAGAGAAGTTTGCCAAGAATAAAGTTTGTGCTGATGAGCGCTGGGAATCGGCAGTGGCTGGCACAGCGGAGTCTTGGGGAGTCACAGCAGGAGCCTCGGGCCCAAATGTTCTAGCCCGCAGCTCGGGCCGATACACACACACACACACACACACACACACACACACACACACACACACACACGCACACACAAGCCCGATCCCTCTTTGTTCCCGGCTCGAGTTTCTGCCTGGCTCGCTGGCGCTGTTACTCGCCTCTTTCCCCGCCTCCCCTCTGTCAAAGCAAAGAGCTGCCGGTGGCCCCTCGGCTCCTCCAGGCCGACGGGAGGGGAACACCCGGAGCGTGGCCGCTTGCAAGGCTCCGGGGGAGTCCGGATGCCAGGGCCCCCGAGAGCGCCGCCGGGTCCCTCCGGTGCGCGCTGCCCAGCAGGTGAGCGAGCGGTTGCGCCTTCCCACCGCTTCTCCTCGCCGCGCCTAGCCGGCGCTGCAAAGCTATTCACTTGCGTCGCTTCTCCTCCCCCGCCCCTCCCCCGCCTCCTGCTCTCCTTGGCTGCTGACTGGAGGGGTGGGGAGAAGGGAGTCTGCTAGGAGGAGGAGGAGGAGGAGGAGATCCAGGTTCTCCCCTAACTCTGTTCATTTCCCAGCACCTAGAGGACGAGTCATAGTTTGGGGGGCGCCGTGGGTGTGCATGCATGTGTGTGTGCGGGCGCGCGAGCGCGCATGCTTTCATGCCTGGAGGGGGGAAAAACGCAACATGGAGAAGGACCGGGTGCTGCTTGTAACCCACCCCAAAGCACGCTGTTGCCGGGGTGAGATAGACAAACTCCACCTGAATGGCTTAACTTCGTCATCTAAGCATCCCTTCTCTTGCCCCCACTCACTCCTGTCCTCTGCCAGTCTCTCCCCCACCTCCTTTCCACCGCCCACTCTAGCCCCCTCACTCAGGCAAGTGGAGGAAGATGAAAGAGAAAGCCGCCGGCGCTGCGGTCGACACCACGTTGATAGATGCTCTGACAGAGGGAATGAGGCGAGAATTGGGGACTGGGAGAAGGAAAAGGAGAAAATGTAACACATTGCTCACCTAACCAGAGAAGAGACGCAGCAAGCACAAGGAAAAGAGTTGTGGCCGCACTAAACGTATACTACCACAAGCTCTTCGGAGACAAGGGGAAATCAAATCTCCAGGCTTACCAGGGGGAACAGGACCGGGAAGAAGGGAGTGAATGAAGACTGGACCTTAATTATCGCTTTTAAAACACTACTGCTTTCATTGTGTCCTTACCACCGGATGGACGTGGGTTTTCGGATATGCAAGACTCAGTGTGTAGAGACCTCGTAGAAAATGAAAATACATCCCAAAACGAGGGAGAAGAAGGACCTAGGAAAAGGAGGCATGCCTGCGCAGTTGCTGACATCCTGGACAACAACGCTGAAAGGGACCCTTGAGAACGTAAATGCGAATCCAACCTCAAAAATCCCCCAGTTCCCACCGTCTCTTTGAGGCATTTCGTAAAAGGATAGGACTTTTAAGGGAGACGCTTTGTGAAAGTTACTGTGTAAGTGAGGCTTACATTTAGAAACATTACATTTTGTTCCTTAGCTCTCAACCCCGCCCCCCCAAGTCAAGTATTCAGGCAAAAATTATTACACCAATGCGGTAGCCATCTGTAAAACCTGGGAGCCATAAACAGGAGACGGAAAGAATTGTATCCCCATCTTTCTTAAATTGAAAATAAAACACAGAATTATGTGTTAGTGCCATTACATAAGAACGCTTAGGCAAAGATCTCTCTTCTAAAGGTGAAATTGTGGACTATTGGACACTGTAGACCTTAACAGTTCTTTAAGTAGGCATTTAAAACTTGGCTTGTTGCTAACTACCATTTTGGGAGCATGCTGGGAAGTAGTTTTCAAAGCTATATATCAGTTCAGTTGGTCCCATAGGTAATATGTAATCAATATGTAATATGTCCCAGTCGGTCATATGTAAACTGATAGATTTAGGAAGAATTAAGAGGCTGGTGAAAGAAGTCAGAATAACGAAAACTTTTTTTAAAATTAAATAATCGACAAAGCTATGCCTTACAGAAGAAAACCAAAAATGGCATTTTACTTCAGGGTGTCAGGGAGAATAATAAGGAGGGTTGGGAATAAATCCATTTTTATAGTGATGGTATGCAGCCTCCATTGCTGTTAGTGTGGTAAGCGAGGAGAGGACACAGCTTTAGACATTTACAGTTCCTGCTAACGTAAATTTAACAAAGTCAGAATTCCTCCTCCGAGTGCGCCAATTTGACAGAGCAAAAGAAGCCTGGAAGATGCAGCTTCATCAAAGCAGCCTGAGTAGATCGGTCCTTTTCATCAAACCCAGAGGGGGAGGGGGCAAGAAGAATGGCCAGAGGGTATTTTTTGAAAGCCAAGAGGAGATTAAATGACGACTCTACATCTTCCCTGTTTAAGTGTTGCAACTAATTCGAATTCCCATTTTCTCCTTCGCGTTAATTATCTGGACTCTTGTGAGTCATACGGAGCTCAGCTCCAGGTGTCCCGGAGATTAGGAGCTCAAGAAGATGGGAAATTTTGGACTACACCTAGTGAGAACGGTTTACAAAAGAACTGGGATAGGGGGCTGCGTTCGGTCCCTTGCGGTAACCCTCTTTGGGAACATGGGTTCTAACGAAATCACCTAATGGCCTCGCTCGGTGTGCTTGGCGGTGAGTGGTCTCCCCAGTGTGCTGTCTGTAGCAGTGTTGCGAATCTTAAATGAGGCCACCCTTAAAAACCATGCGCCCACATGTTGTAAAGCTTTGTCGGTAAAGGAGGCTGACTTTTCCCTGTGAAGTCTGTCTGTCTTAAGAGCGAAAAGCAAGACGATACAGGAGGGGCGAAGTAACCCCAGGAAGTGGTGTCTCTGGACTTCGCCTTCCTGGCAAAGGCATTCCAGCCGCCTGGCAGTCTCTCCTAATTCCTGTGGGGCTGTTATTAGCATAAGCAGCCGCTTCTTCGCTCCTTAGGGCAGGGCGAGTGGGATCCTAGGTCTGGGATGTGGTGGGTGCGGTGCAGAAGCAGCCCCGCCGCCCCCTTTCCTCGGATGTAGAGGCAGGTTGTTCGTGTGAACTCTAGCGAACCACTGGAGGTTGGCTGTAGTAGGTTTACTCCTTCAGGATGTGGGTTTCAGGGGGCGTTTTGATGTGATTTAATTCCGACCGTGAAACAATTGCTAGGGGCTGGCTGCGATGCTGTTGGCTTCTCCCCTCCTGGTGGCTTTGGGTTTAGTTTGGGAGCGAACTTGTTTTATATCAACACTTCCTTCTGCATAAGGCGCTGTCGCGGGTTCTGTGCCTGCGGGTTGGGGTGGGAATGGGGGGGTAGAATAGAGGGGCGAGGCGACCAACCTCAGTCAGAACCCAGGCTTCGGGGAGCAGAGTTGGCCGCGCTGCCCCGAGGTGAGCGTAGCCCAGTGCGCCACGGGAGGTGTGTGTAGGGGAGGACACACACAGGAGGAATGACTCACACCCACACCAGAAGACCCCCTCCCCCAGCGATTTTGCTGCCAAGTGGAGTCCTCTGCAGACGGTCCAGAGTCCTTAATTACAGGGATGAGAAGCTCAGTGCCCCCGCACAGCCCTCTCCGCCCCCTCGGTCCTAACCCCAGCCCAGGCTCCGGGTCTTCCCTTTGTGTGGCCTAGACTCTCTGCCAGCTGCAACCTAGGTGGGATCCCAAAGGAAGGAGGTGGCGGGCCCTACGGAAGAGGATGCTCCGAGAGACAGCCGAGAAGGGACTAGAAAAAACGAATTCATGTGATTCCAGGGGCGGAACCGAGACCCCGGTTTCCCACCCCAGCTTCGGCAGGGGGCTCAATCTGTGGGCACCTTCAGTTTAACCGACGTCGCGGAGAAGGGGGACGAGGGAAGTGGCGGTTTGTGTCCCAGGGGCTCTTCCGCCTTAGACAAACAAACCCAAAGCCCCTTCCTCCAGGGCCAGGGAACTCGTGGGACCGTGAAAACCTCCTTCTCCAATCCGGCGCCTGCAGACGCCCCGTTTCCGCGCGCCCGGCGCCCGTTGGCGTCTGTAGCCCGGCGCGGCCTCCCGGGCGGGCAACTGGACTGCAGGATCCGCGGCGCAGTCAGCCCTGTGCGCCCCCCGCGCAGGGTGAAGGGAGTCCCAGCCACTCTGCCTGGTGGGATGTCAACCCCAGGCCTGAGTGCCAGCCCCAGCGCCGCCACAGTGAGGAACCGAGGGTGACCGAGGACAGAGACCGTGGAGGGGACAAGGGGGTGGTCGCAGGGGAACATAATGAGTCAAAGGGGGTCCAGAGGTCCTGCTCTGCACCGGAAAGTCGAGATCCGGCACCGAGGAGCCCGTGTGACAGGGGGGGGGGGGGGGGGGGGAGGGTGGATGCTGCACGTGGACTTCGGCTCTGGAATACACGTGCCAGCCGGGGAACCGCTAGTCTAGGGGGCTCGAACATCACATTCTTGTCCTCCATGTCTCTGAACTTTTCTCTTTCGCCTTAACGTGGCATGGGCAGCGGCTTCTGGGAAGCACGCCCCTCGGGTCCCTCTCCGCGGTCCCTCCTGTCCCCTCGGTCCGCGCGCGGAAGAGCCGCCCGCGCGCGCCGGGCTCGCCTTATATCGGCGGAGGGCGGCGCCTGCGCAGGGCCCGGCGCGGCGGCGCGGCCTTTGAAGTCGCGGCGGCTGCGGCTTTCATCCTTTCTTTTTTCCCTCTCAGGCCCCTTTGTGTGACTAAATTTGGCAAGAATATGGATCCCAGCCAGTCTTTCCACGTGTGCTCCCAGCTCCCAGCTGAGAAGGCCAAGGGTTCTCTTCCGGGTAAGGAGACAGGGAGAAAGATCAAAGAGTTTGGGGAGCTGGATCTGAAATGTGAATTGAAAATAAAAATCAAGCCTGGACACATTCCAGTTTCTAAAGCAAAACCAACCGTCTGCAGAGGCCATCTCGCTCCGGCGCTCTTTCTCTCTGCTCCTTTCTGCTCCTTTTTTTTTCCTTCTCGAAATCACTCGAGCACATGGGATAAAATAAAGACAACATGGGGAAGCACTTAGATTCTCCAGATTTTGTTTTGCAGTAATTTTATTAGGGAAAATATCTTGTTCATAATTACCGTTATGTGAGGCCAAATTTCTTCAGCCATAAATATTGTCTTCTTCCAGCATGCTTCACACTTTCTTCTGTGACCACATTTTTTAAGAACGCTGACACAACACATGTGCACGTACTGTTTGTGCACCCCTTTTTAACCCCTCTACACACGGCTACGGTGCACTGCATATTCCTTCCACAGACATTAGATTCTGGAAGACTGATGTTAATACCATTTTTAATCGCTTTCGCAGCTGGTCTCTTAGGATTTGAAATGGTCTCGTTGGTGGGTCTGCCCACAGGTTTCATACAAGAGACTCCACAGAACCGTTTGTGTCTATGGTGAAAAGCCTGTAAGTTTTCTTCTCTGACACACTGTTTGAAAGACATCTGTACAGAGACATTTCCCCCCAGTAATGTGATGCAGAAGCAGATATCCCAGGTCCAAGACAGGCCCCTGCCTCCTGAGCAAGGGGTGAAGTTAGGTAGGGCATCTACCTCTCACAGGCCTCATTTTCTCAGCAAATGGTTGTGTAGTAGTCTACCTTTCAGCAAGATAATGCTTGTGAAAATGTGCAAGGATGCAAGATGCTTCTTTAAGGGGAAAATCTGTTAACTGCAAAACCAAATTTAATAAAGCGCTGGGAACTTTCCCCACAGAGGAGATAAGCGTGCGTGTGAGGATAATGAATACATGGGTAAAGTACTTGGAAGAACAGAAGGAAGAGCTCTGCCACAGTGGTGGGAAGGGGTACTGAAAGGTACGCAAGAGATGTTTTGAGAAACAGTGTGAACCTCCCCAGAATCTGCGTTTTAGAATATGGCATCACAGGCCGCAGTGCCCCAACTTCGTCGCACAGTGAAGACGGTGACCCAAGACTTCAGTGACCCAAGACTTCGTGTGAAATGACAGCAACAAGTGTAGAACTTAGGACAGTTAGTTCACGTGCAATACTAACTAACCCCAAGTCAGCTCAAGTGTGACACTAACTAACCCCACCAATGGAGTCATTTTCTGGGCTGTCTCCCAGCATAAACTCTTCAAAGTAGCCTTGTCCAGACTGATGGCGTGTAGTCGGGATGAGAATGTCCAGTGCTTCTCTTGCCTTTGCCCTGGCTGGGGACTTCCAGGGCAAAGGCAACAGAATCCTGAGATGCTCAGCTTGCTGCTGTCTCCTGCTAACAGTAATACCCAGTTTCCCGATTTGAAGGGACTCCAGAGCAATTTGGGTTGACTGACTCTTAGGAGGCACTTTCTATTTGCATAACCCACCTTTCCCAAAAGTCACAGGTTAGAAGTGGGTGCCAATACCTGGTCAACAGCAATCTTTCCTTTCCTCTTTCTTTCCTTTCCTTTATCTCTCTCTCTCCCCCCCCCTCCCTCCCTCCCCCCCGTCCTTCCTTCCTTTCTTTCTTTCCTTTTTCCTCTCTTTTCTTTTCTTTTGGCTTTTTCTTGAGACAGGGTTTCTCTGTATAGCTTTTGCTGTCCCAGAACTCACTCTGTAGACCGGGCGGGCCTTGAACTCACAGAGATCTGCCTGCCTCTGCCTCTGGTGTGCGCCACCACTGCCTGACTCCTTTCATACTTCTTTACAAATACAAACTTTTTATAATTTTTTTTTTTTTTTATTTTGTGGACATTGGTGTCTCGCCTGTGTGTGTGTCTGTGTGAGGGTGTCAGGGCCCCGGAACTGGAGTTACAGACCTAGTGAGCCACCTTGTGGGTGCTGGGAATTGACCCTGGGTCCCCTGGAAGAGTAGTCAGTGCTCTTAATGGCTGAGCCATCTTTTCAGCCTGCCATTTTCTGTTTTGTTTTGTTCGTTTGTTTGTTTTTCAAGACAGTGTTTCTTTGTGTGTGTAGCCTTGGCTGCCCTGGAACCCGCTCCGTAGACCAGGCTGGCATCAAATTCACAGAGATCCTCCTGCCTCTGACTCTGAGTTCTGGGATTAAAGGCCTGTGCTGCCACTACCTGGCCTCAGACACAAACTTTTGAAAATTTAGTCTTGGCCAGAGGAGGAATGTCAGCAAAGCCCTGAGGGCTCTAGCTCTATATTGTTTGAGTGGGCCATGGGGAAGCCTTGGAAATAAGAATAACAATAACAACAAAACTGGATCTCTCTTTAAGAAAAGAAGGTGTCACAGCTGATGGGTATTGGAAATATGTTTCCTCAGGACATGGGAATGGAGGGCCTCTTGAATGTTGGTAAATGTGCCTCATAAAAATGGTCAGCCTTGGTTTGGATACTGGGCCTTCCAGGACTCTGTCACCACTGAGCAAGCCCCTAATCCTGGTTTGGGGCTAGAAGCCAAAGCCACAGTCTTCTTGCCTAAGGGCACCAGTGGAACCAACTGAACCATAGGGAGATTAATGCAGAACAAGGTCATTAGTCTCATTGTCCACCCGGTTACTCCTAGCACACATTGACAGGAATTTCACCTACAGGGACTGCAGCGTGCCTTTGATGTGTATGATCTATACAGTTTAGTGTTCCAGGAAAGTGTCTGGCTGACAGGCTCTCCATCCAATGCCTGGAACATACATCTCCACAGGCACAGCCTTGCACAGTATTGAACAGATTTTCAATGTGGGTCTCATCAGAGTCGATAAACTAACCTGGTTGCCTGGGATGGAGTCTCCTGATTTTTATAGCATGGCATGTTGGGGAGGAATCTTTATACTTAATTTGTACCTGTTTTCATTAGAAACTGGGTAACTGTCCCAAATTTTCAGTTATTTCTCAAAGGAGAGTGTCAGCCTGCCCAATATTTGATCTGGAGAAAGCTTTCATTTTAAAGGTCTTTCTGTCCATAAAAACAGTCTCGCTGGACGAAATTATCTTTATTAATGTTTTGTGTGTGTGTGTGTGTGTGTGTGTGTGTGCACGCACATGCAAAATTCTTTTCCCAGCTCTTTACGGTGTCTTGCTTGCACAGCAACACTTAAACTCAGAATATTCAGTTAGGGGAGAGAATTCAGAAGGCCGAAGGTGCCAACACAAACAGTGTCGCCTACCAACGTTGTCATCTGGCTCAAGTAAACACTTACTTGGCAGAACAAGTCTAATTGCCTTATCTGAATTTGACTCAAAAGGTCCTGGAGTCCCACTCTGCCAATTCCAGCTCTCAAGCCCGTTTCCCTTAGGTTGAATTGGCAGAGAGCGAAGCGGAGAGATTAATTCCTCTCCTATCAAGTTAGGCAGTACATTTTGGACTGCCAGTTCTGATAGCTCTCCAGACTCCTAAATGCCTTTTAGGGCTCGACTGGAAGAGACACGTGCCTTTGTTCCTCAGCTTCCCAGGGTAGCTTTTAGACGGCCTTCCTTGGCATTCCAGAGCAGATAACTGACCATGAAGAAACTTTCTGCTCCCATGGTAAACTCAACCCTTCCCACCTGTATAGACAACCCACTGGTCTTCAGCTTCCACTCTGCTGGGTTGCACGCACGCCCCTCCGCGCTTCACAACAAAGCCCTTTGTCTCGTGTCTCCTATGACTTCCCAAGTGCTATGTTAACTGGTCGGTTGCTGTCTCTTCATCCGGTTCTCCAGAACCATTGATTCGCCAGTTGTGCGGAGCGCATGCGCATGCGTCAGACTCCTGGGTCCTGCTCTTGTAGCCTCTGTACAGATGCTCGCAGCTGGATAGACACTTCCAGGCCCTACACTCCAGTTTCCTTCAGCCTCCCGCTCAGATGACATCATCTCAGACCTTGTCTGAAAAATAGGCGCACCAACCCTGCCTTCACCCAGAATGCAATTCTGGCTACTTTATATTCTTTCATGGGCTTTATCCCACTGTTACCCATCACTGCCACCCATCACTGCCTAGCATCTTTTTCGTACTCACTTATCAGATTTCTCTCCCCTTAGAACATGCGTCCCATGAGGTGGGCACTTTGTTTTGCTGTGTCTTCGACAGCGCAGAAAATAAGCTGGAAAGGTAGGATAAAATTACCCAGCATGCACTCGGTAATAACCATAATTAACTTACCACGACTGGAAATACAATGAAAGATACACATGTAATTTTAAACTAAAAATCTAGAAAGCAGCACATTAAGTTAATTTTAATAATATAATTTACTTAAATCAAATATCCAAAATTTAGCTATCCCTCTGTTTCCAGGAGAGATTGGTTCTGGAGCCCCCGAGGACCTGAAAAATCCAAGGATGCTTACGGGCTCATGTAAAATGCTGCTTGCTCTGTTTACATATAACCTACGCATCCTCCAATATTACTTTATTTTTAAAAATCTATTAGATATTCACTGTACAAAGTGGTGGGCTTTATCATGGCGTATTCTCTGAAGGCTATCATAGACTTTTGTATACTAACCCTCATTGCCCTCTCCTGTCCCCCCTTTCTCCTGTTACTTCCCTTTCTCTTCCCAAGCAATTGACTTCTCTAGATTTGATATTTGTCTTCTGAAGTCTGGCTTGCTTTATTTAGTATGATTATACCCAGTCCCATCCATGTTCTTGCAGATGATATCACTGATATTGACGGCAGAATAAACCCACATTGCTTTTTTTTTTTTTTTTTTGGTTTTTCGAGACAGGGTTTCTCTGTGTAGCTTTGCGCCTTTCCTAGAGCTCACTTGGTAGCCCAGGCTGGCCTTGAACTCACAGAGATCCGCCTGCCTCTGCCTCCCGAGTGCTGGGATTAAAGGCGTGCACAAACCAACGCCCGGCTTCCCACATTGTTTTTGTGTGCGTGTTTCCTCTGTCCAGTCATTGGTGGATACCTAGGCTGATCCATAACTTGTCTACTGGGAGCAGTTCAGGAGACACGGATGCACAGGTGTTCCTGTAGTATACGGACGCACATTCCCTTGGGTGTACGTCCAGGAGGGTCCGTCATACTGATTTTCAAAGATGTTGGACTATTTTACTTCCCACCAGCAGTATTTAAGGGTTCATCCATCTCCCCCTCCCCCATCTTGGCCAGCATTTGTTTCTGTGTTGTTTTTGTTTTTGTTTTTCTTTCTGAAGATCCATTCTGATTGGAGTGAGATAAAGTCTCAGTATGTTTTGATTTGCATTTTCCTGATGGCTAAAGATGTTGAACATTTTTTCATGTATTTATTTGTCATCTGTACTCCCTCCTTTTGTCTGTTTCCTGATTGGATGGTTTAGGATCTGTTTGTTTCATTTTTTTCATTCAGGTTCTCTGGGTGATTTAGATAGAAATCGTCTGTGAGATGTGTATCTGGCAAAGATTCCCTTCCTTCTGCAGACCGCCTCTTCACTCTGGATTGTTCTTCGCTCTATAGAAGCGACTTGATTCCATGCAGGCCCATTCCTCAAGTCTTGCTTTTAGTTCCCAAGCTGCTGATCTACTTTTCCAAAAGTCCTTGACCATGCCTAAATCTCGAAGTATCTTCTCTGTGTTTTCCTCCAGTAGTTTCAGAATTTGGATTAGGGGGTTTGGTCTATTTTGGGTTGCTTTTTGTATGGCCTGAGAAATATGGATGTAGTTTGATTTGTCTGCATGTGAATATCCAGTTTCCTAGCACCATTTATTGAAGAGGCTGTCTCTTCTCTCAGGGGCACCTAATCAAGGGATTAGGGAGCTAGCTGGAGCTGTGTGCGCTTTTTCATGGCTCTTCTCTATCACTGCTCTGTGTGTCTGTCTTATGGTGCTGGGACTATGGCGTTTGACACTATGGCTCTGTAGTATAACTGAAGAGTCAGGTATCATGATGTCTCCAGTACTGCCCTTTCTGCCCATGATGGCTCTGGTTTTCAGGGTCTTCTGTGCTTCCACAGCAATTTTACCATTATTTTTCTGTTTCTGTGAAGACTGTCTCTGGAACGTTGGTGGGGATTGCATTGAATCTATAGATTACTTTTGGTAACACAGCCATTACCCTCCCACATACAGTATTGATCTGCTAACCCACAAATGGGGGGGGTCTTTCCATCATCTAGTGTCAACTTCAACTTCTTTCTCCTGTGTTTAAGGGGTGTGTGTGTGTGTGTGTGTGTGTGTGTGTGTAAGATTTTGTAAAGTTTTTTTTAACCTTCTTTGTCACGTTTATTCCTAGGTGGTTTTTTGTTGTTGTTGTTGCTTTGAATGGGATTGCTTTGATGATTTCTTTTTCAGTACGTTTATGAATATTTAGAAAAGCTACTGATTGTTGCATATTGGCTCTGCATTCTACTCCTTTGTGGAAAGGGCTCAGCAGATCTACTCCTTCTGCTGTGGGTCTTGACAGTCTTCTAAGAACAGACACTGGTGGTCTGCAAAACTGTGTATACCATTGTCTCCTTCCTGATTGTGGAGAGATTGCTTTCCAGTTTCCCTCATCCAGCATAACGCTGGCCAGAGACTTGTCATGTATAGCCTTTATCATGTTGAGGCGTATCCCTTCTTTTCTTACTTTCTTTAGGGCTTTTATCATGAAGGGATGCTGAACTTTACCAAAGGCTTTTTCTGCATTTATTCAGAATCATGTGGTTTCTGTCCCCAAATCTATATTTGTGCTATCTTAGCATGTATTGATTTGAGCATATTAAACCATCCTTGCATCCTGGAATGAAGCCAACTTGGTTGTTCCCATGTACTTTAAATATCTCTAGATTATGTAAATAGCTGATATATTGTATTGATTAGGGAATGTATTGGCTGATTTTGTGCCTCAACTTGACACAAGCTAGAATCATCAGAGAGAAAGGAGCCTCAGTTGAAGAAATGCCTCCTTGAGATCCAGCTGTGAGGCATTTTCTCAATTAGTGATCAGTGGGGGAGGGCCCAGCCCATGGTGGGTGGTGCCATCCTTGGGCTGGTGGTCCTGGATTCTATAAGAAAGCAGGTTGAGCAAACCATGAGAAGCAATCCAGTAAGCAGCACCTCTCCATGGCCTCTGCATCAGCTCCTGCCTTCAGAATCCTGCCCTGTTTGAGTTCTCCCCCTGACTTCCTCCAGTGATGAACAGTGATATGGAAGTGTGAGTCAAATAAAGCCTTTCCCCCTTGACTTGCTTTTCGGTCATGGTGTTTGGTCACAGAGATGGGAACCCTAAGACAGGGAATAATAAGAAAACAAATCTTTGTATATTCAATACAGACACAAAATATTTCCATTTATAATTCTATTTCATTAGAAGGCAAAATAAGTTTTTGTGAATAGCTCAAGATTGAATAATCTTTTATGGGTGTTTTTGGTTTTGTTTTGAGATGGGGTCTCACTGTGTAATCTGGGCTGACCTTGAGCTCTTGATAATTCCTGTGTCACCCTCCCAGTGGGATTAAAGGTGTGCACCACCATGCCCAGCTTTTGTAATACTCATTTAAAAATGTGATAACAGGACTGTGCCCCCAGTAGTGTTGTGGGATTGTCTGAGTATTTCTTCCACACTCTAAATAATGAATTTGCCATTGAATGTGAGGCAGCATAGAACCTGAAGGTGTTCCGTGTTATATATTCTCAGATAGTTTTCTCTGCCCGGTAAAACTGCCAAATTCACAGCTCTCTGAGTCCCGTGGGATCCAAGTTTTCTCAGAGAATCTATAACATGGAGGGTATCTGTTCCTTCAACAGGATTCATATTCAGTATTCAGCCACACTTCCTCATCTGTGTCTTGGCATGTGTGGGTAAGTAGTAAATCTCCTCTGGCCTGTGCCTGGAGTTTTCACCAAAATACCCTCATAAGCCATTATCCTTAGGATTAGGCCAATGTTTTATGGGCATGAAACACATATTCCCCATTTCAGAGATGTGAATTCTGTGAAATAAGAAGGTGAAGGTAAGCAAAAGAAAGCAGGGCTCTTTCTGGAAGAAACAGACAAAGAAGTTGGTGGTCTGTCAGGCCTGGTTCAAGCACTTGGAGACCGAGGAAGCAGGCTAGTGAGTCAGAGAACAACCTAGGCTACAGTTTGAGACCATGCCTGGAAAAGTTGAAGAGGAGGAGGAGGAGGAGTTGTATCAGCTCCTTGGTCCTTGTGCCTTTACAGTAGAGAACTATATGTGTGTCGTCCCTTGCTATGACTTTCAAAGTGACTTAAAAGGGGCCAATGAGACGGCCTGCCAAGTAAAAGTGCTTGCTGTGAAGACAAGTCTGATGTTCTGAGTTCAATCCCCGAAATGCACATAAGGGTGACAGACACACACAAAGTATTGATTCTGGTGCTTGGATAAAACACCAGGCAAAAGGGTTTATTTTGGCTTGTGGTTCCAGAGAACAGGAACCGTGTGGCGGCAGGCGGCAAGCATGGCTGTCAGCACAGCAAGCTGAAAGCTCACATCTAGAATGGTAAGAACAAAACAGAGAGAGCAAACTGGGAGTTCAGAGCCCATGCTAAGTGACACACTTTCCTCAGCAGGGCCATACCTCCTTAGCATCTCTAAACAGCACCACCAACTGGGGACCATTCAAATACATGAGCCTATGAGGGACATTCTCATTCAAACCACCGTAGACTAATGATAACAAATAAAATATTAAAAT
>CABHPQ010169908.1:0-47851 GCA_902168405.1 Peromyscus aztecus
TGAATGTCAGTAGACTTCCTGTTTCCTGCAAGATGTAAAACACTTGGCTGTTTCTCCAGCACAACATCTGTCTGCAAGCTGCTATGCTCCTCATTATAATGATGATAGACTGAACCTCTGAAGCTATAAGCCATTACCTCAATTAAATGTTTTCTTTGTATGAGTTGCCATGGTCATAGCAATAAAAACCTCACTAAGATACACACACACACACACACTCACACACACACATTATGTATAATCTACTCAATCTATATTTTATATATATATATATATACATACATATACACACATATACACACACATACATATATGAATCTGAAGGACCATTTAGCCAAGCAAAGTTTAGTGGTCTCCTTCCTATGGGTCCTGCATGTCCAGTCAATACATTTTTTAAGCAGTCAAGGCAAGAACAGTTTCTTGCCCAAGTGGCTATTTTTGCCAAGAAGAAGATAAACTCCATACGGAGTGTCTTTGATGCCCATCTTTCTCTTTGAAGTAAATTGGTGCTGCCAGGAGCAGATGTGTCTCACTGTCCCGAAAGTTCAAATTTTTAAAACATTTTAAATGCCATATTCTGCAGGTTTTTGAAGTGTTTGAAGATTACCTACCTAATTGAATTATATCTATGTATACCTTGAAAACTTAACTAACAAGCTACAAGTTTGACTATCATAGAAGACTAATTATTAGTCCATATTTTTAATTATCCATTACAATCTAAATGAGTTACATAAACATAACACCTCAAACGAGAGTAGAAATATATATACAGTATAACAAAATTAAGTTTAAACTTGTATCAATAAACTAAAATCCATAGCGATGTAAAACATTTCTAAACAAGTTGTTGCTCTTTAAAAGTAGGCTCATTAATCTACCCTTTCTTCCTATTATATCTATATTATCCCCTTTTCTTCTTTAGAAAGAGATTGCATTTATAATCAATCTGCTTTAAATAAAAACATTGGGTTTTCTCTGTTCCACACCAGAAGGATCTTCTGATATGGGACACAGAATCTCTTAACCTTTTCTTTTAGCAATATGCTTGGGTTTAGAGGAGGAATGAGTCAATTCATCTCCAAAGCCAGCTTGGTATATTTGGGAATTTGGGTGTAGCTTCTCATACTACTTCCTGCTGGATGAGGGTGCTATATTCTTATGGGGTGGGGACATAAAGAAAACTTTAGGATTATGCTTGAATCTGCCATTCAAACACTGGGATTAGAGCCTTGCCCAATCATATCAACCTTGCTAGTGTTGAACATTTTATTTCCAATTTCTATGGAAGTCTTGAATCACAATACTAAATTGTCAACATTTTATGCTAAAAATGTTATTCACAAATTCCCTAAAGCAAGGTCAATTAAAACTGTAAAGAGGAATTCCTTAAAGTGAAGTTAATTAAAACTGTAAGGAGGTACAGTCAGGAATCCTGAGATTGGGGTAGACAATGAAAATCATTACTTTTCAATTACAGGGCAGGTCTGGCCTGAATGCTCTTTATTAAGATAGTTTAGTCCCATTTTTACATTGTCTCAGGGTAAAATTTTGGTCTCATTACATAGAATACAAAACTTGAAAACAAAGGTGATCGATGATCAGTTACAAATTTTGAATGGGTGCTGTTTTTAAAAGACTGGTTGAACAACTTTCTGAAGAGATCAAAGGCAGAAAACAACAACCACAGGAAAAAAACAACTCCTTGGAGGTAAAACACAGTAAATAATTGAGCAAAACAGTTGTGACCAGCTTGGGCTCCTTTCCATCAGAGACAAAGCAAGCATTTGCATTTTAATGCAGTCCCATTGGAGCATCACTGGGATGATTCAGGTATCTTTTCACATTTTCTTAACCCCATCTTCTGGATCTGCCCTGATGGGGCCATGTTCCAAGAAATGTCTTTGCATGAGCTATCTGTTGGTTATTTTACTGAGCTGCCCCTGGCTGGTCGCCGCCCGCGGCAGCCATGCTGGCGGAGGAGCGTGCTGATTAAAAGAATCATAGTCATGGTTACCTTTTCAGAGCTTTATTGGGGGGGAGAGAAAGAGAGAGAGAGGAAGAGAGACAGAGAGAGACAGAGAGAGACAGAGGGGGGGAGGGAGAGAGGGGGCCCGACAGGAGGAAGGAGTGGAAAGGGAGAGGGAACAGAGTGCCCACCAGCTTTTTAGGCTGGGACACCGGCGAAGACTGATGACATAACTAAGGACCAAACCCTTACACTGTCCCTAGGGAAAAGAGTCTCAGAGTGTACCCTAAGCATCCTTTCCCTTCTGTCTGATTCTCCTTAACGTGGTCATTATAATTTGTCAGCTTTTTCAATATGATTCTAAGTGACCCTCAGGTACAGGGTAACTGACATTAGAATGGCACACTAATGGCAAATTAGCAGCACTTCAGAGAGAAAACCCTTTGTTATATATCAGCCTTACAATGTCAAACGTGTTGGAGCACAGGTCAAAATGACTGTAGACACCAATTCATTATCACATACAATATTCTTTTATAAGGAAAATTACTCATAAACAGACAATGAAAGAAATTAATATCCTACTGTGAAAATATTACTGTCTAGTTAAAAGTATTTCATGATTTTAAGAGAATGGCAGTATATAGAAAAATTTCTAGAAATTTACACATCAAAATCAAACTGGGTGTTCAACTAGGCATATTCAACTATGTCACCATTACAAATAAAATGAACAAAGAAATAAATAAGTAAATTTAAAAAGAATGAATTTTAAATCACTTTCTTGACCTAGAGTTTATTTAAATCCCCAAATCTGCCTCCTGGGAAAATGAAAACAGTAGAGAGAATCAATGAGAGGTTAGAGGAGCCAAAGTCAATGCAGAAGTAATTTGTTGTTTTCAAAGCCCAAGATACCAATTATCATCAAGGTGAGAACATTTCCCACTTACTGCAAATTATTTGAACCTAGGTTCTCTATTGGGTGTCACTGAAATGCATATCAGTCGACTCAAAAATCAGAGGCAATTGAAGGAAGAAAAGGCACCTTAATTATAAATCCTCCCACTCTGGGATCTCGGAAAATCAAAACTACTAACTTTCCACTTGGCTGCACTGCACATAGAAACCTCATTTTTCTCATTTGTCTCCATTTTGACGAGTTTAGAATAAACAGTGTTGAGGTATTTTGTCACACCTGTTACTACTTCATTATGAAGGAAATAAGTCAGAGGAAAATACATTTAAGTAGACAGAGATAGAGCTGAATATCTCTCAGCACCACATAAATCAATATGGATTATTTTGCTTAAAAGTACATTTTATTGTGAGCAATCAAAGAAATTTCTAAAACATCATTTTTCTTTGGGCATAGGATTTCTACTGCTTTAACAACTTCCAAGGTGAGCAGGAGGAATTACAGTTGCTGGTCTAAGGACCAGACTGCAGGGAGCAAGGCAAGAACTTTGTCTTATTGTTTCAGTTCTCAGCCACTGATCTGTCTCCAGCTCAGGATCTCTCACTGACAGAACCTGTACCTCAGTCATTCAGCTAGTCTGTCACTGCATACAGTCCTGGCCTCTCTGTCTCCACTTCAACGACAGTGAGATTATCGACATGTGGTGCTACTGTGCACCCAGATGTTTAGATGGGTGTCATAGCATGATGTTTGTGCAGGAAAAACTTTATTAATATCCACCTTGCCAGTCCTTATTCTTGGTTTTTAAGACAATACTTTGAAAATACTGTAACTAGAAAATGTTATTTTCTTCACCTTTTGTTTTTGTTTTGTTGTTGTTTGCTTAGATTTTTGGAGTTGGGGCCTTATTTAGCCTAGGTTATCCTCAAATTCTCTAGACACTCAAGAACAATCTTGAACTTCTGAACCTCCTGTCTCTGCCTCCTGAATGCTGTGATGATAGGCATGTGCCAGCAAACTAGGTGTCTTCAGGGATTAAAAAACCTAGGATTTACTTCATGGTAGATGAGCACTCTCTCAACTGACCTACATCCACATTCCTAGGCAGCTGTACTGTTTTTAGACAAGATGTCACTATGTATCCCTGATATGCCTGGAATTCTGTATGTAGATCAGGCTGACCTTACCTTCCCAGTGATTGCCCTGCCTCTGTCTTTTCAGGTTCAAGGTATGTGCCACCAAGCCTAGCTCAATTGCACATTTTCAATGACACTTTTAAAATAGATTAGGATAGCCTCTTTCTAGCTTTGATTGGAGAATTATATTTTAAATAAAATAATTCCTAAATTTATCAAAGGGTCATGTATTATCTTTTTTCTTTGTTAATATTTTGAGAGCTTGTTCTTTGGGATAAATCAGCCACATTGTCTTAAAAGAATTCCAATCATTAAATCTTGATCTTGCTGTTACCGAATTTGGGTGTTTCATTCATAGAAATTCGTTTTCCCTGACTGTATCTGTATTGGAATGCTGCTGTCTATCTTACTATCATGAGTGACTGTTCTTCAAGCCAAGCATCTACTATTGTAGAGTTCAGCTGTGCCCTCCCTGTGTAAAAGATTACCCCAGCTGGGCATATTGACAGTGTGCAGCTCTCATAGAGGAGTGGAGTAAAGCCAACCCTCACCTGAATACCCAGGTGCTTTGTACCACCTGTACCATGCACAAGGACTAGCCAGTAGAGCCCGGGCTCCACCTATGTGGCTCCCAGGTGCTGGGGGAGGCTTTCCAGGGGCAGCCTTTTGAGGGAGGAGTTCCCACACTCTTGTAAATAACCCCTTTCCTAGGTTCTGAAAAGAAGCCCAATAAATTAATTAGTTTCCCAGAGTGAGTTCAGTGGAAAGTGCCACAATTTGTCCTTGGGAGGAGGGGTAGACATTGCTTTATGTCCCTCCTAGGGACATATTTTAACAACATTCACTAATATGCTTGAATTTGTTATTTATTATTCTAAGATATTTTCACTTTGTTTCTGTCATATATATGCAAAAGTGTAATTGCTGTAGAATGCCTTCTTATCTCTTAAGTCTAATGTCATCTATTTTGTCTGCCCATGGTATTTTTAGCTTATTCCAATGCCTTTTGCCAAATTTTCACTGTTGTTAGCTTTTTGGAGCATTCACTAACCCTTAGATATCCATTTATAATATAGTGTAAATCATTATATAATCAACATAAATGTCAATACTTGTATCTCCATCTATTGCTTTTATCTAATGTCATTTATTAAATACTCAACTTACTGACTTTTATTCCTGATAGTAATCATGTTACATAATTTAGAACAGTGCAATTTAGTTATGTTAAATTGTATAAACTAGTTATAATATAATAATTACACATTTCATACACTATTTCATAAACATTATATCAGTATATTTTCCTGACTCAAATTTTTCACATTTGTAATTTTCAGAATTTTTATTAATATATCATTAAGATAACTTTTCCAAATCTAAATTACATAAGCCATATTTTGAGCTATGATTATTCTGTAGCATTATAATTTAATGACATTATCATACTTTAAGCTCATTATAATGATTCCATTTATTATTATTTTGTGCATATTAAATATTTATTTCCATTTTATGTGTATGAGTATCTACAAGTACATGTACCATGTGCATGTAGTTGCCTTTTTGAGTAGACTTGGAGAGCACATCGGAATGCCTAGAATAGGAATTACAGGCAGTTGCAAGACTGTTAATGTGGGAGCTGGGATCAAACCCCAGTCTTCTGAAAGAGCAGTGAGTGCTCTTACCCACTCAGTCATCTTTTCAGCTGCATTAATGAAATGTAAAACCAGCAAATTTTGTCATTACCAGCCTGAAGAGGTGATGAAGTGAGTAATGGTTAAGGAGGGAATGGTGAATTTTTACACGTCTATTCTTCAGGGAAGCAATGTTCAAGTGTGATCTAGTCAGTACCAGTTGGTAGGCTCTCTTTGAAAGGTAAATTTAGTTTCTAGAACTCCACCTGTCTCTTCCCCATCTCCATTCCTCTGTACTCCCTTGTTCGTCCTGCCCTCCTAAGCAAGAAAAATGTGTTAGCTAATTCTGATGGAAGCTAATCCTTTTGTCAAATTACAAACAGTTGATGCTCTCCAGCTGTTTAAATAGTACTGCCTCCAAAGATGCTGTTTCTGTTGCCAATTACTACAGGACATGCTGCTCACCCTGAAGAGTAGCTCTTAGAGGTTCCCTGTCTCATTACATCTTGTCAGGACTTGTCTTTGTTTTCTTTTGTGTTGCTGTCTGTTTTGTTTTTTACTTCGATCACAATTTTTATTTTTATCATATGTTATATATGTATAAGTATATACATTTATATATATACATATATATGTATTTTTTTTGCCCTAAAGATCCTTTGCATATATCTCTTCCAATTCAGCGTTTTTATGGGATTCTTGAGTGTGCGAAAGAGTCGGTCTCTGCATGTACATCTGTCTTCTATGCATTTTCTTGGGCTCTTTTCTTTCTCTTTGTTTTGTCTCATTCTACTATGTGGGGACAATTTGGTGGGGACAGCTGGGGACAAGTTCATCTGGCTCTGCTCCCTCCAAGTCAAGTCCCCAGGATGCCTGGACCATGCCTGAGATCTCTGTGAAGATCCTTTTTTTTTTTTTTTTTAACAGAGACAGGTGGAATGTAGGAATTTCCCCCCAAAATAAATACACACACACACACACACACACACACACACACACACACACATGCAGTAAAGAGGCAACTTTTAACTTTCAAAAACCCTCTCAGTAACTGCCTGCCAACAGAAGTCTCAGATGGTGTATGGCTGCTTATACTCAATGTAATTTTATTGTTTTGTTTGGTAGATTTGAAATGAGATACTGTGTTCATTTTGGTTTTATGCTGAAAATTACTTTAGCAGGTTTGATTCTTTGATGTTTTTTCACAAATTTTAAGACACTTTATTTTATTTGGGAAAAATGTCAATGGAATTTGGTAGGGATGGCATGGAATGTGAAGTTTGTTACTATGGTTTTTTAAAACACGCATTCTTCCAATCTATGAACATGGACTATCTTCCTATTTGTTAATGTCATCCTCAGTTTCTTACATAATGTACTCGGGTTTCAGTGTGTGGAATCTTCACATCCAGAGTTTGTTTCTGAGTATTTTCTATGTTTGTTGAACTTTCTGATTTCTTTTGCAGACAATTCAATGTGAGTATATAGACATGTTACTGAATTTTGTATGTTAACTTTACTTTATTACATTACTAAATTAATTATAATAATTTTGTTGTAGTTTTAATAACATTGTTAGAAAACTGAGACAATTACTTATTCATTTTTAATTTTGTGTTTCATGAATATTTCTTTGGCTAAGACCACCAACACTATGTTTAGTAAAAAGTGACAAGAGGGGATTTGATTATAGATGCAAACTTCCTTCATTTTTGCCCCTGACTCTGGTGTGCTAAAATGCATGCATTTCTTCTAAACCTAACTATTGGTGGTGTTGGTAGTGGTATTTGTGGAAGAGATGTAATGGGTTTATTCCTGTGCACACATATGCATATGGAAGACAAAGGTCAATGATGAGTATCGCTCTCTCCACGTTTTTGTTTTCTGAGACAAAGTCTCTCACTGAACTTAGAGCTAATCACATGAGGAGCTCCTGTGACCTCTTGTCGTCACCTCTCAGTATTGGGATTACAGACACACCACGAAACTCCGGGTGGGACTCTGCACAGGCACTAGGTATATCGTCCTGGGTTTTGATGCTTCCACAGCAAACACTTTACTCAAAATGAGTTTCCTGGTTTCTAAACCTAATTTTTTAAGTGAATTTGTTAAATGTGAAAGGAGATAGAATTTGTGAAATGTTTTTCTATTTCTATTGTAATGATCACATGATTATGTTCTTAATCCTGTCTATAGCCTGTATTATATTTATAGATTAGCATATTTTATTTTCAATGTTTATGGATTTGCATATTATGGACTTATAATCCTTGAGATAAATCTGACTCAGTAGTTAAGGATCCTTATAGAAATGTAACTAAAAATGGCTTTCTAAAGTTTCACTGGACATTTCTTTATAAATTTATGCTCAGTGCCATTTTGTAATATAATTTTCTTCTGATTGATTTAGATATTAGAGTGATTTGATTCCCACATAAGAGACTTGGAGGCATCCTTCTTAATTTTTTTGATATTTTAAGAAAAATCAGTATTATTTACTTCCTAAGTCGTCATTGGGCTTGATGTCTCTTCCTGGTGAGAAGGGAGATTGCTGTCCTTGTTCTGAATAAATTTCCCATGTCTTCCTGACTCAGCACTGATGAGTGCTGTGTGTTTAGGACTCATCCTGTCTTTCTGTGTCACACAATATGATGTCACAGGGCCTTTATGACTTTAACCATGTCAATGACACCAGTCTCTCTGATTTTATTGGAATATTTCTTTTTCCTTGTGTAGTCTTACTAATTTTTTTTAGTAAGACTTTGTCCATTTTATATTTATATATATTCTATTTTGCACATTTATTCTCTATTTTGCCTGTATATACTCAGAATTTTACTAATATTTGGTTCATTTACTTTATTTTTAGTTTTAGTTTTTTGTTGCTTTTTTAGTGGTTTGAAATGTAATATTAACCTTTGAGATCTTTATGCTTTTAAATGTAGTAATTTATTATATGTTTTTCTTATAGAATTTCTATTGAAATAATTTTGACAGCTCTGTTCTTTTTTTTTAATTTTTGTCTTAAGATGTTTGAATTTATTTTTATTTTTTCTTCATTTGCTGTTTGGCTTTTGCTGTTGTCTTATTTCTGTTTTCAGAAAAAGGAGGTGGCATTTCTATGCCCTTTTGAATTTTCTAAATTTATTTCTGATATTGATTTCTAGTCTGATTCCATTATTAGAAAAGATACTTGACCCAATGTCACTCTCTTTTATTTGCTAAGACTTGATTTCTAGCCTGAAAAACATGTGGAGCATTCCATGTATGTTGATCCTGCTTTTACTGGATGACAGGTCTGCAGTTATCATTACATACACTTAGTTTAAAACTTGAAGTCCAAGTTTTTAGCAACTTCCTGTTTAGGCAATTGCCATCACTTAGAGTGATATAACCAAGTCTCTGTTACAGCTTTTTCCTTTCTGTTTATATCTAGTAAAACTTGCCACATAGATTTAAGTTACCCAGTGTTAGGTCCACATGTATTTATATCCTTTCAATTAGTGAATTTCTGTATTGTTATTTAATCACTTTATGGGCTCAGTGTATACCATCTTACATGCATTTTATGCATGTAATAATAATACAGGTGAAAACATCCTAGATAATTTTAGTCTCTACTTTCAAAACTCACCTTTTGCATTTCCCTCCTTTGATCTGTACTTGTTCTGGAAGATGAAGTGAGGTTATTCCAGTCAGTAAATAGCTGAGTCACTTCTTCAGGTGCATCTGCCTTATGATTGGAAACATAAACCATTCATGTTAAGCTAGTCCGTGTCTACCTATTTTTTTCTGTATGTTTTAATTTTTAAACTGTTTCTTAATTCTTTGAGAATTTCATATAATATTTTTTGAACATATTTACACTCTTTAACTTTACCTATTATTGACTTTTTACCGACCTGTGCAGATCTGTCTGCAAGACTCGAGATTTGAGGGCCTTAAAGATGCGGCAGACTACAGTGTAATGCTATAGACAACTTTCCTTCCGTTTCAGTGTACACTGACACACGAATATGACAAAGAAACCAATGATCCAAGGAGGGTTGTTTGAGTTCACAAAAACATGTAGATAAACCTCAGTAAGCACATACTTAATATGAGCAGAGCAGCCCTTCCCCAGAACTTTCTCAGGACAGACCAATTAACACAATTGTCTGGCTCATACTAAAGATTTTATCTGGGAAAGCATGAAAGCAAGGCAGAAGGCCGTACCCAGATTCAGGGCACACTGAGGACAGCACTCAGTACAGCTTCTCACCAGACTGGGTTCTATAGCTAAAATCTGACATCCAATAAGAGCAAACATATCTTACAAATTGAACGCAAATGTTTAACACAGGAGGCACAAAATCACATCAAAGAACAACCCAGGGAACAAAACGCACCAGGTAAACAGCCTTTTTTTTTTTTTTTTCCTGGAGCCTTTCTCAGAGTTCCCCAAGGCATTGTTCACCAGGAGTCATTCTTTTGAGCATGTTCTGACACTTGTCCCAAGACAAGCTGGGCAATACAAACATTATAATCTTTAAACATAAGCTACATATTTATTATGTGTCTGTTTTATGGTTACTATTAAACTTACCTAGGACAACAGTTATAATAGACTGTTTTAAATTGTTTAAAGAAAATACTTTAATGACATTGAAAAGCTCTATACCCTTACTTCATAAACTCTAGTTTATATTTTATATTTTGTATCAAAATTTGAAAAATTTATATTTTTGTCTATCTTGAAATTTATAGCCCTTCTTCCATCCCTCCTCTGTTCCCACCCTCCATTCCTCCATTCCTCTCCCCTTCCACTTCTGTCCAGGAAAGGGCAGGTCTCCTCTAAGTATCCACAAAACATGGCATATCAAGTTGCAGCAAACCTAAGCAGCTCCCTGTGGGGCATACAAAAGCTACAAAGATGGGGCCCGAAAGGAAGTTAGCATAAGTTGTTTACACTGAGAGTAGATACAAGGATGGCGCCGAGAGGAAGTTAGCCTGGGTTGTCTGTATGGAGATTAGATACAAATGGTGCCTAAGGAAGTTAGCTCAAGTTGTTTATACAGAGATAAGGTACTAAGATCAGGAGATTATGTCAGTGCATAAACAACTAGTAAACAAGGAAATGAGTATAGGGTGACCTTTAAAGTGATTGGTTGGTTCCTTCACCCCCTCCTAGGGCTCTGAGGTTTTTGCTATAAAAGAGGCTTGCTGCCTAATAATAAAGGAGTTCTTGCTTGACTTGACTCCCCTCTGCATCTGATTGTCTCCAGGTAAGAGGAAGGCTGGTCAAGCCTTTCCTCGGTTCCAGGCCACTTTTTTAGAGGTGACCTAATTTCCAGGTGGGGCAGGATTCCACACCTCCCCATGCCTTAAGGCTGGGCAAGGTGACCCCGCACAAGGTGTAGGGTCCCAAAGGCCTAAATAACCTTTTCTTTCAAGAGTTATAGCAAATACAAAAATAATTTTCAGAACATCATGATTTACTAGTGTGTTCTGAATTCATCTGTGGCTTTATTAGTGGGTAGCTTGCTGTTAGCCCAGTATGCACCGTAGCTCCTATACTGCTGCCTACAGCTTTGTGTGGGGAGAAAATGTCCTGGGCCTAGAGCTGAGCATGGACATATGTATGGGGAGGATGGGTCTGCCTTTCTATGTTTTCCTACTGGCACTGCCTTGCTGCTGAATTGGCAAGTACATGCTAGGTGTGAGCTCTTATGAAGCAATAGGAAGCCAGGAGATAAGGCAAGCATGAACAGAGATAGAGTGGTTCTGGAGAGCCCAGCTCAGCTCTCTGCAGCAGTTTAGTGGTTCCAAGAGTCCAGTTGCAATAAAACTAAAGTATGAATTGAAAAAGAATTACATTTTCATTGCTATTAGTGTCTTAAAAATTTCTCTATAGTCATGATTTATTTTCTCCAATGACAATAAATGTTAGTGACAAAATTTATAATTTGCATTTAGTACATTTAGTCACCTCAGAATAATGCATATAAAGCCAGCAAGATGGTTCACTGTGTAATGGCACTTGCTGACAACCCTGAAGACCGGAGTTTGATCCCAGGGACTCATGTTGCAAGGTGTCATCTGACCTCTAATTGCATGCCATGGTGTGTATAGATGCACTGTCACGAACACCACACACACACACACACACACACACACACACACACACACACACACACAAATAATAATAAATACATGATTTTTATACATTGTGTACATTTTAATGGGTTTTGACAAAAATGAATCGAGAACCACCTGATGGGCTCTAATAAACAGATCTTTATATTCTTCCATCCACATGCAGGAAGGAGACAGATGTCACAAAGATTAAGTACAAAAATATTCCAGATGGCCAGCATAATTTTCACAATCCACAATTTCCAATTTATATAAACAGAATAACATTGAGACGGAACTGAAGGAGCAGGCATTAATTTAATTGATTGATAGCCACATGCAGCATATGTTCTACTCATTTGTAGTCTTCCAAAGGCAGAGGAGGAATTGGCAGTACCACATGAAAACGCCATCACCTTCAGCCTCCCCAACTCTGGAAACATGTCATGTTCCTGTTTCCTATGAGTGTGGTTTACTTCAGGGCTTCTATACCAGCCCTCTCCTGCTGAGTTTTCCCACCCATATTACCAAGCACCAGGAAAGTAATTCTAGAGCATCGCTGACTTAATGAAAGCCTCTTATTTATGGTTTAGTACACAAAATAATGAGTTTCACTATGACATGTCCACATACATATATTTATATATGCAGTTGTAACATACTCTTAGCCTCTCACTACCCTTCCTTATTCATCTTACTTTCCTCCTTACCATCTCTTTCCCCCATCCATATAGACTGCTCGTGTGTGTGTGTGTGTGTGTGTGTGTGTGTGTGTGTGTGTGTGTGGTGTGTTCATATTACATGTGCTATACACATTTGTCCTAGTTTTCACTGGCAGTTTGACACAACCTGGAATCACCTAGAGAAACAAGTGTCAAGGGAGTAGCAGGTTGTCTGTGTATATCTATGCAAGATTGTCTTAGTTTATGTATGAAGTCACAGTCCACTGCAGGGGGCACGATCTTCGAGGCAAGTGGTCCTGGGCTGACCCTGGTTGGTAGGCGAGAGTCAGCAAGCAGTGTTCCGGCATGGCTCCTGACTCCGTGTTCCTTCCCTCAGATTTTACCCTGACCCCCCTTATTGATGGCTGATGACCCAGCGGTGTAAGAGAAAAAACCCTTTGTTCCCCCAAGTTGCTTGAGGTAACAATGTTCATCATAAGAACAGAGAAGTAGCTAGGATAACATATATGTGATTTCCATGGGTGAGAAAAAGTGAGATTTTTCCCCCCATATCTTTTCCCAC
This sequence comes from Peromyscus aztecus, assembly GCA_902168405.1. NCBI lineage: Eukaryota > Metazoa > Chordata > Mammalia > Rodentia > Cricetidae > Peromyscus > Peromyscus aztecus. Next base: position 13,018 of record CABHPQ010169908.1, read on the forward strand.
ATTCTTGCCAGCATATTTTTGTCATTTGCTCTCAAAAAGAAAAAGAAACCAACTGAGATTGTTTATGTTTTGTTATCTTTTATTGAAAATAGTTTTTTCCATGCATATTCTTGCTATGGTTTCTCCTACTGTAACTCCTCCCTATCCTGCCCATGTCCCCACCCACTGAAACCCACAACCTTTCTTCCTCTCTCTCATGAAACAAAGAGGCATTTAAAAAGATAAAAGAATAGAAAAGGAAAACAAACAAACCTGAATAGTTCAAAACAAATAAACAGACAGGAAAGAAAAAAGCCAAAGAAAAATCACAAGGAACACATATACAGAGACACACACATTCACACACACAGAAATCCCATAAAGATAGAAAATCTGGAAGCCATAATACTTAAGCAAAAGACCTATAAGAGGGAAAATGCTCCAACAAATGAGACAAAGAACAAAAAGAAGAAAAAAGGGGGGAAGTAAGGAAACCCTCCAAAGAAAATATTGTATTTGTTTTGTGTTGACCATCTACTTCCGGGCCTGGGTCCTGCCCTAATGAGTGGTCTGTATACCCAGTCTGACTGCATCAGAGAAAATGAATTTCCCTTTGCCAAAGGCCAGTCTTGGGCATAGCTTCTGGATTAGGAATGGAGGCTGCTGTTCACTTCAGGTCTCAGAGCTGGGACCTGATCTGGCTGAGACATGTGCAGGCATTGTGGATGTTGCCACAGAAGTGTGTCCATCCTGTCATCTCTGGAAGGCTGTTTCCTTGGTGTTCTCTATCCCCTCTTATATTCTCTCTACCTCCCCTTCCACAGAGTTCCCAGACATCCCACTCAGGACTGAGTGTTCCAAGATCTCCCACTCTCTGCATTCTGTCCAGTTGTGGGTTTCTATATTTATTCCCGTAAAAAGCCTAGTAAAAATGCCCTTTAGACTTGTAAAAATCACATAGTCAGGATCCCCACTACAACCAAGGCTGTACCTGATAACAAGAACTCAGTGACATCATTCACTCAAGATAACCAAACACAGTCTTAGAACCCCATGATGCCCACGGGACAGTATATAAGCAGAGGCCAAGAGCAATGCTCTGCTGTGCACATCTGTAGACATACCACCTTGATCTCCTGTGGCTGGAGAGTCTCCCCCAGGATCCTGATCAGAGATTTCTGTTAGAGATTTCAGCTAAGATATGACAAACAGGTGAGCAGCTTTGGGGAGCTAAGCTTACAACCTTGGGAATTTAAAGTGGGAACCTTGTATGATGACCCTCAGTATAATAAAATATACCTTTTGTTATACTAATTATGTGTATCTACCTTCTTGCTTAGGACAGTTGCCTTAGTCAGCAGGGTCTTAGAAGATCCTTAGAAAAGGTGAAAGTAAGGTGGCTTCTTGCTGTTCCAAGGGCATCTCCAGACTTACCCCAGGGAGAAGGGGAATTCCTGACTACAGAACGTCCCTCCATGAAGGTACAGGTTTCTGTCTTAAGACTTGGTAGTGGAGAGGTGGTTGCAGGAAGGAAGGAACCAGAACCCTGAGGAGGAACCTCTGTGTCAGGAACTAACTCTCATGAGGGCACAGGCTTCTGCCTAAGGCTGGGTGGCAGGAGCAGCTCGCTGAGTGTTACATAAGGGACTGGATAGCCAAGAGAATAGTAAGACTGGAAGATCTTAAATTTGAAAAGATGGAAAATCAGGCCTACTTTTCCAGCAACCTAAACTGGTACTTCAGAAAAAGAAAAGTCAAATTCTTCCATTATTATGCAGTCAAATTGACAGAATGCAGACACTAATGAGAGGAATTAAGAAAATGAATGTAGGCCGGGCATTGGTGGCGCACACCTTTAATCCCAGCACTCGGGAGGCAGAGGCAGGTGGATCTCTGTGAGTTCCAGGCCAGCCTGGGCTACCAAGTGAGCTCCAGGAAAGGCGCAAAGCTACACAGAGAAACCCTGTCTCGAAAAACCAAAAAAAAAAAAAAAGAAAAAGAAAAAGAAAATGAATGTAAATGACAAGAACCATCTCAGGGGTAGAGATGGGACAAAACATGTCCCTTGGTACAACAAAAGTTACATAGGCTCAAGAAGGAACTTAAGGTCAATATTCCATTGTCCACCCCAGTGGTCATTGAGCCCTTGCTAGATAGTGCAGACCCCTCAGAGGTCCCTGTGTTCTAATGCAAAATAGATAAAGACATTGACTCAGACAGAATGAAAGGCAAACAGCTAGCTAGCAACTTGGCAGAAAGATGGAGAAACAACCCATTCATAGAGGATTTGGAGGTAGGTCATAAGGGCCCAGTTAGCTGCCTCAATGACCCCAAGATCTCTCTACCTGTAACTGCCAGTAAGGTTAAGGCTATTCCTAGCCATTCAACCAATCACACTCCTGTGACCACTGAAGTAGAATCCAGACCATGTACAAGGACAGAGCTGTAGCAAATTACACAAAATTTTGCAAAAAGAGGAGGTAAGAATGTATCTTATGTAGCTCACTTATGGAAAAAGGGAGCTGATACAGTAATGTTAACCTCAGAAGAAATGAAGGGAATCAAAGTAATTCTAGAAAATTCTCACATAGTTGAAGGTCTAGAATGAATTTAGATATACCCAGAGGTGAAACCCTCCCTTTATTAGATTGGGTAATGGCTGCATGGGGCCAGGTTTTCCACACACTTGATCTAACTCAGTTTGAGGCAGAAGGACAATGGAAAGCTATGAAAGAAGCAATTGAACTGACTAGAAAGTTGAATATACTTTACTTAATTTACCATAAGAGCCCAACATCACAGGTGTCTCTGCTGCTCCCCAGCATGAGAAATTCTAATTAAGGGTGCCCCTCCACATTTGAGAATGCCATTAGCACCAACTCTAGCCAATTGCCAAATTGTTGGAGGAGCTATTAACTTCTTCAAACAGACTAGAGAATTTGAGACAGATAAGATGGTTTTTTACTCCAGTCTAATGTACAGAATCTAACTAAAACAGCACCATGGAAAACTGACCTAAGAGTTGGCCATTTTTCAGCAGAGGCTGGGCAAGACCACTGCCCAGAAGCAACCCTCCATTATTTCAGAAAATCAAGGATATAAGACCATTAGGAAGATGAGATAAGGTACTAATAAGACAGTCCCAAGGAGGAGGGTTCAGAAACAGATTTCTAGGAAGTCCAAAGAATATATGGAATTCACAACTTCAGAATCAAGGAAAGACTCCAGACTCTTCATACAGATCCCAGTAAAGATCAGTTCCAATAAATAAATTGGCTGATAGGTACAGGAATAAGATGACAATTTGCAACCTAAACCCACCCTTACCAAATCCCCCCCAAATTATGTAATTATTGAAGGAGTAACAGGAAAACCATTTAAAGCATGAATAGAAAATATAGAATGATTAGTTTATAATTTATCTCTAAATATCCCCATAATATTTATAACAGCATCTAATTGTATGCTGAGAATGGATGTCATACCCAAATTACTTTCCCAATGGCATTACATTAAAAAACTTAAACCCTTGAGCTGTAACATCCCCAAGTACAAATTCCTCGTATGGAGTTCCCTAAAATCAAGGGATCATTTACCAATCAGTACCTTATCAAGGGAGGTGATGAAGCCATAACTGACACTGTAAATAAATTATTGAAAGAAGATATTATTGAACTCACACATTCTTTCCTCTTTAATAGTCCTGTTTTGCCATGAAAGAAGCCAAATGGTCAATGGAGAGTCACAGTAGACTATAAGAACATTAATCAGCTTTCCCACAAATAACAGGAAACTTACCTGATGTAGAAGATATGTTCTTAAAGATTAGGAATTACAACCCCAAACACTTTGGCACCATAGACTTATCAGACATGTTCTTCAGCACACCACTTCATGTGTACTCTAGAGACTTTACTATTTTTCCATGGAATTATAGTCAATACAGACTCAAGAGAGTGCCCCAAGGCTATAAGAATAACCCAATAATGATTAGTAAAGGTTAGTATAAAGGCTCATGTGACACTAAGATGGTGACTGTAAATCTACCTAAAACAGATTGCCTACTTTTAGGCTATGTAGATGATATTTTGAATGCAGGATACAATAAGGACACTGTTCATAACTGTGGAGATAGTAATTGATACTCTGATACATGATAGCTGAACCATTAATAAAGATAAGGTGAAAGGGTCAGATACTTAAACAAAATTTCTACGAGTGTTATGGGCATCTGAAGGACTGAAGGGTCTCAGTGGCATATTGCATAAGATTTTAAATATCCCCCACCAGATGCAACACCTAATTGGTATGTTTGCATACTGGAGGAATGTAGCTAGAGTTTTCCTGCCTGGCCCACAGTCAGGACAAATCTCTGTCACCAGCCAGTCCCACAGCCAGCCGCTCAGACCCAACCAAGTAAACACAGGCTTATATTGTTTAAACTGTTTGGCCTAATGGCTCAGGCTTCTAGCTATCTAGTTCTTACATCTTAAAGTAATCCATTTCTATAAATCTATACCTTGCCACGTGGCTCGTGGCTTACCGGCATCTTCACATGCTGCTTGTCATGGCGGCAGCTGGCAATGTCTCCCTTCTCAGCCTTCCACTTCCCAGAATTCTCTCAATTCTCCTCTCTGTTAGTCCCGCCTATACTTCCTGCCTGGCCACTGGCCAATCAGTGTTTTATTTATTGACCAATCAGAGAAATTTGACATACAGACCATCCCACAGCAGAGGAATAACATACTATATTTACAAGTTATTATGAAAGCCTTCTACAGGGTTAGTATAAAGGCAGCTGATTTCCAATGGGTACAGTAATGAAAAGAAGTTTTTAAGACAGCCTGTAAGCTCATCTCTGACTATGTAACTCTGACCAATATTTAAATGAGAGATACACTATTTATAGGATATCATATTTATTGGTGAATGTGACAACTGGAGTTCCTCCATAAAGTGAAAGGGAGTCAACCAAGATTGTCCTGTTGGCTTCTATTGAAAACACTTCCCATATGTGGAGAATAAATAATCTGTCTTTGAGAAACAAATCTGTACATTTTATGAGGCATGCACTCAGTCATTGCTAACTATCATATGGTTATAAGGGCCCCATTCCAATAATGGATTGGATCTGCTCAAAGGCAAAGTCTTTCCAAGGCTTAGCCATGAAAGAAAGGTATTACACTGGGCATGATACCTATCTGAATTCCTTTGTTACCAAGATGTGGTAGATCAGGAAGGCATCTATGCCTTCCCAGGCTGAGGAAATAGCTCAGTTGCCTATAATCCCTATCCCTAAACAACTCACTCCTCCCCACAAAGAGGTGCCTATTAAACTATGGGGACCAATGAAATGGTCACAGCATTTGGCTTATGCATGGTTTACTGATGGCTCATTAACCACTGATGGAACCAAAGTTAAATGGAAAGCAGCAGCCTGTAGACCAGGGGAGGGAATGGCTATTATTGAGGAAGGAACCACCAAAAAAGCATAACACTGAAGTAATAGCAGCACTATTGGCTATAAGACAAACAGCTAAGGAAGGCAAAAGGAAAATCTACATCTTCGCTGATTCATGTTGTGTGTGTGTGTGTGTGTGTGTATGTGTGTGTGTGTGTGTGTGTGTGTATACGTGTTTATGTATATGTAATGGTATAGCTATATGGTCATAAAAGTGGAAAACCACTAACTGGCAGATAAATGGCAAAGATGTCTGGTCAAGAGGGAAATAGATGGAAATGGTAAAATTTAGCAGAGACATCAAAACTGATTGTAGCTCATGCAGACACCCACACAGTCAAGGCAGACAAGACATTTAAAAATAATGAAATAGCAGACAAATTGGTATCATGCTCAATTAAGACTAGAGTATTAAAACATCCTATGGAACAAATTCAGAATAAATCAGCAATGCTGATAGATCATACAGTTGATAAAATTCAAAGTTTATCCCTAACACTAAAAAATGATGGAAAATGGAGAACTAAATAAATGAGGACAACGCTATGATAGTAACTATTAAAAGGAGTCCAGACTAGAAAATTAAGAAACCTGAGAATGTAAGCACAATTAGTCAGGAAGAAATCCTATGATTACATAAACTATTGAGACATATATGTGCACATGCCTTGTTCTATTGGTTTGATAAAAGGAACCTCAAGGTATCCTGGCAGGCCTGTAAATAGACCATTAGAGACCACCACCTTTGTCCAGCACTCAAAACTAGATTCTGACTTCAAGTCCCAACTGTAATGTGGTCTCCTAAACAAATTAATTATAAACTACAAACAGATTGCATTGAACCCTTAAATACTTACAGGGGCCTATTAGCCTACACTCTTGAAGATGTAAGCCTAGGGCTTGGGTTAGCTAAAGAAAGTCATAGACCAGAGCAGTCGGCAATGAAATACTCACTCTGGTGTTGGGTAGCCAGATGTGGGTGCCCAATAATTATTGAACCAGATCAAGAAACACATTCTACAGGATCTAAAGTTCAGAGGTAATCCCAGACTATGGACATGCAATTGGACTTCCATCTAGCATATAACTCAACTACAGCTTGTAATATAGAAAGATGGGGTAGACTGCTCAAAACAAAGTTATTATAACTCCAAGATATCTGCTTGAAAAAAGTTATTGAAATTACATACTATGAGTTGAATACTAGACCAAGATTGAATAGAGCTTCTCCCTTAGAAGAGGCTATTAAATCAGATTTAGAACTAGAACAACCACCAGATATTTCTGTGCCATGCAGAATAATTTCCCTTAAATGTGTTATAGGGACAGAAATACTGAAAACTTAAAGGAGACAGAAGTTGTGGTACCCAGAACAGGCAATATAATCTGGACCATAGATGAGAAAAACCACAGATCTGAACCTTAGAAAATTAGATGATCTACAAGCATACTGTGCTTACGGCCTAATCCAATATATTAGACATGCATTTTCATAAGGATAGTAATAGTTTTAGCATTAATTTACTCAGCACTGGTGCTAACAGTGCATTATATCTTCTGCCCATACAGAAAGGGAAATAGAACATAGCAAAGAATGACCATAACAAATTATACCTTGTGCCTCATAGAAATCTTAACAAGAAAACAAAAGAGAACACAGATTTAACAATACCATGATATCTATCTGCTGGAGCAAGATAGACAAGAGATTGTTCCTGGGACTCCTCCTGTTGGATTCTATACATTTACCATTATCCAGTTAGTCAAATTCAGGCTCTTGACAACACCATTGTTTGTTTCAGCATCACCAAGAGCATTGAGCTCATCAGACACAGAGAAACACCATCACCTTCATCAACAGCCATATCAGAAGCAATGAATGTAGCAACCATCATACCAACAGCTACAATAACAAATAAAACAAGTGTAAAGTACTATATTGGTGACTTGTCTTATTACACCTTGGATGGATTCCTACCAAAATACTGACCGTGAATACTTCCTAAACCTTGCATACACCAGGAAGGCATTCTATGCTCAGTATGCTCATTGTGAATCTATTGCAAATACAGTTTGGTATAGCTATTTTGATGAATGGAGAAAGGCAAATGTCCATTTTGCACCAGTTTTGAGAGCCATAGTCACCAATGACCAAAAGGAAGCTGAATACACCAATTTTCAGGAAAGAGAACAATTGAAATGTCATTTAACATAGATTTGGAGAAATATAACAGCAACATCAGCCATGTACAACTTCCACTGCAGATAAATATCTTTTAAATCCTTCCATGCTGCAATGAAGAACAAAGATTTGAGATAGAAGACATGAAGGACTTCACATTTGACTGTGAAATAGCAGCAAACATAAAATTACTCTCATCATACTTTGCCTTATACATATTGGCAGATGAACCCTGTGTTTGGTTACCAGTACAATGAAATTACTGGGATTGCAAATGAGAATGTATATGATTATCTGTATTGGGACTAGTTGACTGAGAAAACATCAACATCAATCACAACAAATTCATGTGAACCCATGATTTGGCAGAATTATACCTTTGATCTAGACACTGATAGGAGAACACCGTAGAATCAGATGCCCAAATTCACTTTTTGGACTATGCCCACAACTGAATAAGGCCAAGGTGACTGTATTTTGTGGGTCAAATTTCCCAACATGCCCTACTATAGTAAGATGGACATGATAATAGAAGGCAGAGAATCATTCATTTGCAATTTTTAATGACTGGCTGGAAATTACAGCATTGAGGACACATTACAGATTTCCATTGATCTTTACTGTCCTGCTGCCAAAGCCCTTCACATCTTACGAAACTGAAGCTCCATCAACTGAGGAAAATCCATGTAGACACCTGGACACTCTGTGTGTACATGGTGTTCTACAGAACTCAGACTATATCATAGCACATCCAGCCATATTTTCTATAGACACAGCCTATATAAAACACCAGTTTTTGATGCAACTGGTCTAAACCCCCAAAATAGAATCTCTGGGATGGGTACCAACTGATGCATACTGGACTAATGTACTGACTAATGTTACCTCTTGTATATAGGTCAACCCCTCAACATACTCAACATATTCATACTTAACATGTGAGGGTAAATCTATTCAAATTTCCTTGCAGTCCATCAATGACTCCAACTTCAAATGGACCACCACTATACAAGGTTTAATACACCACCAGCAAAACTGCAAGTATAAATAGTGAAAGAAACAATGGAGTAACCTAACTGACCTACCAAACCTTTTCATACACCACTCCTGGAGATTCACAATTTGACAACTACATTTACTAACACATTTTAAGGAGAATTATGAAACCAAAGGAACAACAGACTCCACTAATTATCAATGGTATGCTGAAACTCATCTTTTAAACCAAAAAATTCTCCTTGCCAAATGAGGAAAAAAATTGTAGCTGTGATACCATACACATACTCCATAACAATGAAAAGATAGACTTCCCAACTCCTCTGGATATACATGTCAGGAACATCACACACTTGTTTCCTCCAAGAATAGAGAACATTGGTTCCAAGTCTGCTGAAATTATTCCAGCTTGGACTTAACCATCTACCAAGAGTGGGTATGATACAATTTGGAATGAGAGGATGCCCTAGATCCTATAATTTCTATGTGCCAAGTTATCATGTAAAAAAATGCAGACCACAGAAACTTACATTGGTGGAAAATTGCAGGCAAGGATATTTCCAAACTGGAACCATGGAAACATACACACCCAGGACTTCTCTATTGTTTCTACATGATTCTTCAATTACCACAGCACAAGGAATGGGACATCAGAGACTTTGTTGCCTAGAAGACAATACTCAATATGTCACATACTGGAACTCTGCAGAAAGAACCCCAGTTTGATGAGGTATATGTCTATCCCACAGCTTGGAAGTCCTGTGGAGTCAAAAAGGCAGCCAAACACCATGCATCATTGACAAAGAAGGATGGGAGCAGAACAACAAGTTCTTCACAGTCTACTATGAGGCAGCATTTGTCACCACCACTCTCTCCCCACCAATGGTTACCTAACTATCCATGATGAAGCCTGACTTTATTCTACATGCAAGACATAATTACACCTAGGATCCAGAATATCTCACTTACCTTCAACCTCAAATCATGGCTCTGACCTGAGGAACTCTGCTCTGAGACTGAATTTAGGAAAATGATTGTCTTCTCCTATTCCTCAGAGAATAGGTTTGTTGCGTGGAAACATTTACAATTGATGTTTGCTGGAGCTATATTGGCTGGCTCCCTATTAGAGTTGGCATAGAGTCTTCTATTCTTTCAGACATCAATGTAGATATAGCAGATATCAGAAATCTTACCAAACAACAAACATCGGCTATTAATGCCTTGTCTGATGGGCTAGCCACTGCTCATAAACTGATTACAGGCCTTCTTTGGGGGAATAAATCTATTAAAGTAATCATTGTTGCAGATACTAAGAAACATACAGTTGAAAATTTGAAGAGACTAGCTGTAGTAGACAATCAGATCTCTCTAAATTATCTGATACAACTTTTGAGTAGACAAAGAGAAAAATATATCTAAGGAAGACTTACTTTTCAGAGTAGAGACAGACATGTCTTAGCTCTTTTCTACAGGATTTTGAACAGAAACAGAGTTCTACAAGATTTTACTGAACCCAAGGCAAGCCTTTTGGTATGAGCATGGATTCTGAAAAATACATTTACTGTTAGTCTATACAGACAATGCAAGCCAACTTATCTCACACACTCATTGTCTAGGAAACTTGGGCATGGATTTGTTTTACCTACTAATTCTCTCGTAAGGATTAGTTGGCCTAATACAGAAGATGTCTACTACCCAGAGGAACATACCATCTCACTTGGGGCCAACACTTTTGCGGCCACACACTCTCTGTCCAGTGAACTCCAAATATCAGAACTGACCCCATCAGTCTTTGTAAATCAACTCACTGACTTGGCAATGGAATATTGACTGCATGAGAAATGAAATCCTTCAATCCCACATAATGGTAGCCTTATGAAAGCCTGCTCCAAGGCCACCTCCAAGGCAATGCAAGAAAATCCACAAATGTGATAAGGGTTTAGGGAAAATTCTTGTATATCTGAGGACTAGATTTTTTCTATCTGAGGGGTAAATATTAAGGAAACACACATGCTTTCAGATGATAACTTTCTCTTTTACTTCAACTTAAGAAATCCTGTCTCTGAAAATATCTCTGTCTCCACATGGGTACATCTCTTTACATACAGCTACATTTTTCATACACATTTACACAGACCCCCTTTCTCTCGGAAAATCTCTCTTGCTATCTCTCTCTCCTGCCTAGATATTCATGTTCTCTCTTTAGCTCCTTCTGCACTCACATACTCACCCTCTAGCTCACACTCACTCACCACTCAGCTCTTTCCATAGTTCCTTCACATAACTCTTTCCTCATGGCAGCAGCTCTTTCACCCAGCTCTGCACAGCTGTCTGTCTCCACACCGCCGCTGCTGCCCCACAACCAAACTGGACAATTATAAGTTATATTCTTGTGGCCCTGCCCATTCTCAAAACACAAATTAAGTCATGTCACATTGATCCATGCGCATAGCTCTAAGTTGGTAAGGGATTCCAGACAGTAAACAATAGGCTGAACCTTGAGCTGTCAGGGTATGTGCAGAAAGAGAGCTATTGCAAGGAGCTATGTCTCAGTGGAAACAGCTTGGCTAGAAACAGTTGGTTAGAAATAAACACCTGAGAATTAGTCTTGGTGTGTTTTCTGCAGGGGCTGTTAGTCTGTTTTGAATCTGCTCTGAAGTCCAAATTTAGCTGTCTGTGTAAAAGGCTGTCTTTGTGACTGAGAATCCTATGTCAGTCTGAGTAATGTAAAATATCCTAGTATTATTTCTATACATAGAAATTATGCAGCCTAAACAGAAATCATCTTCCAGAACATTCACAGCTATATGTGTGCCCAATAAGTGTAAAACACAACACTGAAGGATCCCCACAGCTGTTCTTATTAGGGAGGCATAGCAGTGGTGCCGGAGAAAGTTATGGATAGAAACCTACCAGTCTTATACAGCCAATAACCCCATGGCTTTGCCAGGTGGGCCCCCAACAGGGAATTATGTGCCTGGTGGGCCGACCTGTTAAACACTACTTATCACTGCTGTACTTTCCCACGGCCCCCTGCACTCACAGTAGACATTTATAACATCACCATGAACACCTTGGACTCCACTTTTACTCTGCAGAACCTGGTTGTCTGGCTATATACAATTCTACTAGCCTTACAGCACATTTCTCAGAACAGGTAAACATATCCAAGATCTCTAGCCTAACCTTTGAACAGAGACATGTTTTTGACTCAGATACCCTAGATAACATTGAACATGAAGATGACTTACTAAGAAAGGTTAGGAAAGTCGTTAATGGCATTTCCACTCTTTTCTCCTTTAACATTCCAAAATTGCAGTCAATGGATTATGAGATTGCTAGCAATACTGAGACCCTGGGAGGACAGATAGATAGAGTCCACCATTTATCAGCTGCATTCAAAGCAGACACTCCTGCCTATATCCATAAGGTTAGCAACCTCAAAAAATGCTATTTATTCAATGTGATCAGTAGAACATTTATATTTGACTGTACATCCTTCCTCACATGGAACATATTCTGATGGATAAAGGACAGCTTTTGGCTTTTTGTGTACATAATATTGACACTTTTGGCTTGTAAATTTCCTATAATTGTTTTGAGCTTCTTTAATAAACTTCATTTTAAGAGGAAGTATGACAATGAGATCCAGAAACTACTATCAGAAGGAACAAACTAGCAGACACATCTGGCCAAACCATGGTTGAAAAACTTCTCCAGGAGCTGATTCATCCCCATGGTAACATCTCAGTCCAGGAATGTTGTATTCCAGATTCTTAGTTCTTTCCCACCAAGTAATTGCCATTTTTGCAAAAATGAGATGGTCTGTATATATTGGCCTTAGACTGGAGATGGACCCCTCTGGAGACTCACCAGTCTTTCTGATGCTTTATATTCATCATTTACTTTTCCATAATATTACCATACATGAACCTGAGAAGCAACATTGGAAGCTAATTATGAAGCTTACTGGACCCTTAGTTGATCTTTTCATTAATAAAAGAAGAAACATTTGGCCTATGTCCATGACTCACATATTCCTACTTGGCACTGATCAAATTAAGGTGATGTTCCATGAGTTTAGCTCAAAGTTCTACATCTCCAACCCTATTGTGCCCCCCTTTACTCTACAATATTTTTGTTTGAAAGTGATTGCATTATCTTTTAGTTATGAATGTGTTTTTCAACTTGGTACATACCAAAACCTGGAGAAATTATATTTGTAAAATTACATATATGTCATAGGGATCATGGTCATAGTTTGTAATTTACATTGTTCTGACCATTTTACTTACTAATTATATGTTTTAGTGCCTGAGATTTATTTTTCTACATTTATCTATTTATTAGATATTGGGATTTTTATGATCTGTATTTTCAAATTGCTGTGAAATTGTTAATTCTTACATGTGGTCCCCATCTGCACAATGTATGCCTCAAGGACCAGTGGATAGAATATAACAAGAATAGTTAAAAAGTGCCTTTTAGACATGTAAAAATAGCTTAGTCTGGATCCCCACTACACCCAAAGCTGTACCTGATAACCAGAACCTAGTGACATCACTCACTCAAGACACAGTCCTAGAACCCCATGACACTCACTAGACTGTGTATAAGCAGAGACCAAGAGCAGCGTTCTACTCTGCATATCTAGAGAGACATCACCTTGATCTGCCCTGTGCCTGGAGAGTCTCCCCCAGAATCTTGACCTTCAAATCAGAGACTTCTATTAGAGACTAGACCCTACCTTGAGGTAAGATACGCCATGCAGGTGAGCAGGCTTGAGAAGATAGGCTTAGGATAGTAGTTAGGAATTTAGAGTGTGAACCTTGTGTGATGACCCTCAGGCTAATAAAATACAATGTTGTTATACTATGTGTATCTTTCTTCTTGCTTACAACAGTTCCCATCTACTACAGGAAGAAGCTTCCCAGTGATAGCTAAAGCAGATACTGATCTATGCTAATCACAGTCATTTTATTGCTATGTTCCTTTCGGAGAACAGTAGTATTTGGTTTTCCCCTAGGTCCATGGCCTATCTAATCTCAAGTTCTTAGCCACTTGAGCAGTCTCAGGCATGGTTTCCATCTCGTGGGGTGGACCTTAAATGCAGTCAGATAGTGGTTGATTTCTCTCACAAATTTTGTGCCACAATTTTACCTGTGTATCTTGCAAACAGGTCATCATTTTAGATCTCAGTATTTACAGCTGGATTGAGGTTTACATTTCTCCTTTGGTAGTGTTGAAAGTACTTTCCAGTACATGAACACTAATGGTGAAGTAAGGTCAGTAGGGGTGAAGGCTCTAGATAGGCAATTGCTCAGCTTCTCTGTACTCAATGAATAAAAGATCTTTAGCAATGATAGCCGTTCTAATTTGTGAATGATGACATCATAGATTATTTTTGTCAACATGACACAAAACAAGATGTATCTGGAAAAGGGAATATGAGTTGTCTACATCAGGTTGACTGGTGGGCATGTCCATCGGTAATTTTCTTGATTGTTGATTGATGTAGGAAGACCCCGCCCAATGTGGGCCATACCATCCCCAGCAAGTAGACCTGAACTATAAAATAAAACAATTTGAGCAGAAGCTAATGTAGCAAACTGTTGTTCTGGTCTCTTTCAGTTTCTGCTTCCAGTTTGCAGTCTTGAGTTCCTGACTTAACTTCCCTAAATGATAGGCCCAAACCTGTAACTCAAGTAGACCCTTTCCTACCCCAAAATAGGAAAGTGTGGGCCAGTGTTTGGTCAGGGTTTTAACACAACAGCAGAAGGAATATCAAAATACATTTAATAGTTAATGATATTTTATCATGTTTTTCCAAATATGTACCCATTTTTATTTCTTTGCTTGAGAAATGCCTGTTTAATTCATCTGTCTATTCATTTACTGAATGATGATTTTGGTTTTGAATTATTATTTTCACTTACTTTTAGAATCTCAGGGTATTAACCCCACCTGTAGTTTATAACTGGCAAAACTTTTCACCCATTCTACAGGTTATCTCTTTACTCCGCTGTTCCCTTCTTTTCCTGTGAAGAAACATTTTAATTCTATGTGTTCCCATTTAGCATTTTCCATATTCCTTGTGCTGCTAGGCTCCTTTTCATGAAGCCCTAGCTTGTGCTTATTTTAAGTTCCTCTGCATTTTCAACAAGAAGTTGTGGATTCCAGGTCTTAGATCAAGAACATTACTCCATTTTAATGGCTTTTTGTATAGGGTGATTCATGCATCAAATTACTCTTCCATATGTTGATTCCATTTTTCCAAGCACTGTTTGCTAAAAAAGATCTCTTCTCCAATATATTTGTTGACACTTTTGGCAATTCCTAAGTGACTCTGTACACAATTTGAGATCGTAATGATAAGTCCAACCTGGCTCTTTCTACTTAGAATCCCATTGTCATTAGGTGGTTTTGGACTTTCATATAAAACTTAGTACTGCTTTTTCTAGCTCTGGTAAGAATATTGAGATTCTGACATTCATTGCATGGCATCTGTAGATGACTTTCAAAATATAAGTAATTTCAAAATGTTAAACCTGCCAATTTATAAGCAGAAGACTTCTTCCTATATTTTAATTACCTCTACAATTTCTCTCTGGAGTTATTTAAAGTAAAAAATCTTTGCCTTCTTAGTTAAGATTATTCTCAAGTTTTTATATTTGAAAATTTTGGGTGTGGGGTTTCCTCTCTAATTTTTTTTATTGACTTCAATAAAAAAAATTGAAGATTTATGTATCTTCATGTATACATATGTATGGAAAAATCACTGATGTAGTTAGCATGTTGATTTTGTTTTCTCTGTTATTTTTCCTGAAAGTATTAACCAGTCTTTAGTGGTTTGGGTAGGGATTTTTGTTTGTTTCAATGATAAAGTCCTAGGACTGAGTATGGCTTAGTTAGTAAACTGCCTAACACAGGTGAACTCAGTGTCCATCACCAGCTCCACATAACAGCCATGGTGGCACACACCTCTAGTCTCAGCAATCTGAAGGTGGAGGCAGGAGGATCCGAAGTTCAAGGTCATCCAAGCTACAAAGATAAGCCCATGCCAGCTGGATCTGTGAGGCTCTGTGTTAAGAGCTAAACAACTGTAGCAAAGGAAATAGCTCAGCATGTAAATGAATGTGCTGCCAGGTCGCGCTCCACAAGCTAGAAGGGGAGAACTGATTTCTACATGTTATCTTTGGACCTCCACACATGTGCTTTCCCCCCAAATCAACCAATCAAATAAATATAAAGATAATTAAAAGTTCATTCAATTTATTGTTTCTTCAGGACTTTTTACATGAAGTCATGTTGAGCATTTTTTTTTTTTGCTTCTGTGAAGATGACATATGACTTCTGTTCTTTGTTTATGTGCTATACTAAATTCAGTGATTTTTTATAAACAAATATGTATATATTTATACATTCACTCAACCTTGAATCCCTGAAGAGGAAACCTCTTGGTTACGGTGTTTAAATCCCTTAATGTATTTTTGAATTCAGTTTACAGTTATTTTATTGAGATATATACGTATATTTTTGCATTTCTCTTCAGCATGGAAATTGGTCAATGGTTTCTTTGTTATTTTTTTCCAGAGGACATACATGTGGATATCAAGTTTAACTGAGTTTTCAATTCCTTTTTTTTTTTTTTGATGGCTAAATATACTGGACATTTTAAAAGAAACTTTATGCTGTCTGTTTTCATTCTCTTTGTGGGGGGGATAGTATGTTCTGTTTTCTAACATGGAAAAATGTTTTCCATCCTGAAGCATACTAGAGATCAGTAGAAAGAATAGTAAATAATTATAGGTCTTTATTCTTATATCACCCTATGGTCACTCAGCAGTCCTTGATTTGCACTAGTCACATCAGGAGACATTTGAACTTCATTCTAGACTTATAGACTTATAGCTCAGTATCTATTGTATAATCTTTGATTATATTTTATTTTGTGTGCATATATGTGCATGAGCATGCTCCTGTGTTTGTGGCAGTTAGAAGATGACAGAGGAAATGATTTTCTCCTTCTACTATGCTGGATCAAGTGAGTGAAAAAAACGCCTTCCAGCTTGGTGGCAGATTGATTTACCCACTGATCTATCTTGCTGATCCCCATTGTAGTTTTTGTTTGCTTTTTATTTTTGTTTTCACATGTGACTGGGCAAGACAGTGCAAAGGGTTCTCCATCTTGTATTGTTGCAAAGGCCATTTCAGGTTTAATGAGAATTTGATCTCCTTGATGGAGAATCCCAGGGAAAATTACACAACTCTATTCTAGGAACCAAAGGTCACGATGTCCTAGCTAGTTTTTCTTAGCTTCAGCGAAAATGCCTGTTTGTGTGGAACCCCCTCCAGCTAACTGTTTATCTCTTAGCTTCTGTTAAAACTGCTTCCTTTTGTGAAGCCCCCTGTGGATGCTAATGGCTGCCAAATGAGATGCCAGGTCATGGTTTTGCCTTTAAAAAACCCTGTGTTCTGGACATTCAGACCACTCCTAAGTCCCTGAACACTTGGGTGTGGTTCCAGCTGGCTGGAATAAAGACTTTCAATTGGCTATACACTGTGTCTTAGTGGTCATTTCTGGAGAGCTCCTGGTAAAATACAGAAATTAGTTGTTAATTTTAACTGTGTGCCTCATTGCTTTTGTTCAATCAGAAATAAAAATGGAAGCCTAATATACTTAGATAAAGAAAGCAAGTATAAAGGAGAAATAAAATACTTTGATTAGCTGAGTGGTCTACATAAGCAGACAGAAACAGGGAACGACTTCATAATGAACTCTCCTGTAAGTCCTGATAATAAAACAGCAACAAACCAAAGCTTGGTGGCTCTCTCAAGCCCCCAGCTGAAGTGATTTCCGTCATGCATGTTGTACCAGCTTTGAAACTCAAGAACCTCAGTGGGAATGCAAATTTACAATTTGATTAAAAACACTCAGGGTCCCTGTTTGGCAAAATTTGATTTACCTCTGGCCAATTCATATCCTGCCATTCCAAGAACTCACTTTGATATTGAATTGGAAAGTTTAATTTTCATTTTGTAAGATGGCTTTCCATGGATGGAGTTGAGCTGCATGCAGTTAGCTTATCATAACCATGCTGTGTGTTAAAGATGAATTTTTAAATGAAAAGCAGTTCATAAGTCAACAGTGTGTACTTTATTTAGGGAAGGAAAAGATAATTTTTGATAGTAGCAAGAACTAAAATGAAAGAATTCCATAAAAATATGATCCTTTTCAAAATGCAAGCTAAAGTTTCTAGTTTCTAGTTTTTTGGTTTCTGTTGTAGATCTTCCTTCTGCCTGCACTGTACCTGTACTGAAAAGAAGTCAATCACAACACACTATTGGTTTTCTTTAGTTCACATAGGCACATGTAAAAGCATGACTTTTATATGTTAGAAATAAGGGAAAGAAGAGAGGGCTGGGGGAGGCAATCTATAATAACAGCTTTGGATTTCTTTGGATATTAAATATCGTATTTCATCAGTTTTAAGCAATAGCAATGTTTCACATTTTAGATGGATAAACGATTATCTCACAGTGTCTGTCAGCTGAATACCTGCTCTGTCGTCAGTTTTACAGTGATGACAAAACCAAACAATTGAACCTAAAGAAATGTTATCAACTTATTTAAGAACTGCTTTCACAGAAAGAGGAGCCCTGGGTATTTTGGAAATCTCCTATGATGCTCTGGGGGCTGAGGGAAAAGTGACAAAATGTAAAGGAGGAACATTTGTTTTCTGGAGTTGCAGGGGTGTCCTGTGTCATAAGTCATCTAATCGCAGACACTGAGCACTGCTCATAAGACTGTGTATGCATTGTGATCTGTTACAGGTTCAAAATACAGAAATTTAAGAAGCATTGAATAAAAAAGGAAATAAAGTGGTTTAGTACTATTGTCTTATTAAATATTGACATGATAAAATGGTGTATGAGTTTGACTAGATATGATATCATTAAAATGATATGACATTACATGTTTTTCATGTTCATGTACAGCTTTAAGGCAGCACAGCCCCACACATTTAACTCACATTACGAATCTACTGTATTATGCTAACTTAGATCATCCATGTGCTCAGAAAATGACACTAGAGGGAAAACCTAGACACTGATGGGACTTTGTCAAATAATAATTCTGAAGTTTCCAAGTATCACAAGATGCACATTTTCTTTTTATTCATATGCGAAGGTAAGGGAACTGCCAATCATTATGTACATCTACCTGCCATTTATTTTACAAAATAATAAGAATCTTCATCTCTTTGTTTGCACATCACCTCCTACTGCTTTTCTGTTTCCTATAGATTCCTTGAATAATAGAAATATGCAAATGTGTAATGAACATCAACAATAAAATAGCACCAGATAATTAATTACATGTTTATTTCCCCAGTTCTTAGACAATGCTGCAGTTATTTCATATCTTATAATGGAACAATAATATTTTATTGAGGAAATTCACCTTCCTATTTATATACTTATATGGATAAGGAATGTATCTCAGAGAAATTATATTAAGTTTTAATGGGTTATCTTCATAAAACATCTTGCTACTTCACTGGCAGAGTTTAAAAGTGTTCCCATATGAGTATGACTTAAGGATTTTGTTAAGTGTTAGGTCAGAGATGTGAAGTTCATGAGGTCTGGAAAGATGGCTCATAGTTAAGAGCACTGGCTGCTCTTCCATAGAACCATAGTTCAAGTCCCAGATCCACGGGATCTGTCCCTGGTACATGGGCAGGCTTCTGGGAATCCGGTGCCTGTGGTGTGACACCCGGCACAACCTTGGTGCATGGGAAGGGGCTTGGAACTACCCAGGCTCAGTGAGCTGGTCTCTGCTGACTCCCCATGGGAGACCTTGATTTGGGGGATGTGGGGATGCGGGGTGGCTTGGGAAAGAGGGCTGGGGGTGGAAGGAGGGAGGAGGGGGAGTCTGTGGATAGCATGTGGAGTGAGTAGAAAATTTCTTAATATAGAAAAATGAAAAAAAATTCCCAGATCCATATGACAGCTCTCAGTTGTCAGGAACTCCAGTTCCAGGGGATTCAATACCCTCATACAGACATACATGCAGGTAAACCCCCAATGCACATTAGATAGATAGATGATAGATAGATAGATAGATAGATAGATAGATAGATAGATAGATAGATAAGTTATAAATAAGAGTGTAGACTTTTAGTGCAAAAAATAATCACTACCAACAGAAATGAGTCAAATCAGTCAATATACACTTGACTACATTGATTAGCAACAACATTGTTTTTGGTACTATTAATATTATGATGGAAAATACTGTGAATTATTTCCTTTTTTAGGTTTATATTACAGAGTGAAATAAGCATACAAGTCCATAAAGTACTGTTATTAGTGTTTTATATATACATACATATATGCATACATATATACATATCATGTCATGTGATAAAATATGTGAGAATAATTGAACATGCCTGATGTAGATTCAACACATGATAAATTCAATGATGAAGAAATCAACATAGCAATGTTTATAAAAATATTTCATGCTGTCTCCTCAAGGGGAACATAGGATACATTGTTTACCCTGAGTCTATTGCTCACCATGGCAAAACTCTCAGAGTCTTGGTGTTGTGTAATCACTTGTCAGAAAAAAGAGAACCAATAACATTCTTTGTGTAGTGTTGTGTTATGTTTTGTTATAGTGTGTTGTGTCACGTTGTGCTATGTTGTATTGTGCTCTGAGATCTACTTTTAAGTCAGCATCTCACTGGGAATTTTGGCAAATACTGGGTGTAATCATAGGCTTCTTTAGAATCAGTGGACGCAGAAAGGAGATGGTTTGGAGCAAGGACACGAGGTAGAATTTTGAAGGTAATTGTCCTCTGATATGTTCAATTTGAAATTTCACTATCACTCTTTAATTAAATGGATTTTCAGGAAGTAGGGAAGAAAGCAATAACATATTTAAATGATTTTCTTCTTAAACTAAAGTCCCTTGGAGCAACAGAGTCAAGCTGTTAAAGACCTTCAATAAGAAAATTCTTTGAATGTGAGTAGTAAGTCTTATGTGTGTCAATGATTTCTTGCTCTTTTGATAAAAACTGTCAAAATATCAAGCTGAAAAATGATAAGAAATGCTGTTTTGTGTGAGATTCCAGGTATGTCTTTGATGGGACTAACATCCTGTCAAAGTGTTTAACACAGAAACCATTTCATATAGGCCAAAATGTTTAAAATGTGTGTAAACTTTCACTGGTCAGAAGTAAGAGAATTAGTTGGCATCATCCTGCCTATCAAACAAAACTGTAACTGCTACAATGATCCCCTTGGAGGAAGTGATGCTACTTACTTCCCTGTGTCTCCTCCCAAAGGAATGGGCTCACAGTGGAAGGCAAATCTTCTCCTTTGTTAGATTATTTTGTCCTCTAGAAAACTACTTTGACAGAGTAAGCCAGTGACACAGAATTAACTCCTGCTTTTAAGAATTATTAAGGCTTGAGGGTAGAAAAAAAGATGGGAAAGAGAACATTTAGGATGTTTCAAATGATGCCATTCTATAGTGATGAATTTACTGAGAAAATGTAGTATCATTTACTGATGAAGAAAGCTAATAGAAAATGGATAATCAAATGGCTTGACCTGAGCAACGGAGGGTACTATTGACTTTTAATGAGAAAAGAATCCTGGTATAGGAGATACAGTTGGAGAAACTAGGACTCAATGATATTCTCTGGGAGCAGTTCAAATATGACCTTCTTACAAGTAGCCATATCAAAAGGTTGAATGTGAGTCTGAATATCAGACAAGGGGCCCGGGCAGGAGGTTAAAGTCCACAAACAATCAGTGTTCATAGAAAAGGAAGCTTGGGTATGCACTTATACAAAACAAGTGTAGCTGATGGAAAGAACATGATGTGTTCCTGAAATTTCTCCCTGTGTCAAGAGAATAAACATCAGCAGAGCCTGGAGGAGACAGGCTCACTCTCCACAAACATGCTCATCATTTATGGAGAAAAGAGGGAAATTCAGAAGAGGTTGTTATATCTGAGACCAAATGAAAAAAAAAAGTTCACAAGAAGGGATGAGGCACCAAGGCAGAGAAGCAATGCCACCTGGCCACCAGAAAACTGCATGTGCTGTACATTAACCAACAAAATCATCTTTTAAATTATTCTCTTCTCACCTTTATATCTTCACAAGAAACAACTGTCATATAAGGATCTTATTACTATAAAGTTCATCTCCTTTTTGAGCACTGATGTAAGCACAGTTGATTAAAAGGCATGTGGTTACATTGGCATGGCTATATTCATAGTGAGTTAATCCACAGAGCCTACCTGTCATGAGAAGCTAGAATGCCTGGGATCACAGTTCACAGAGAACTACAGAATCCAGAGCATGGACACAGAGCTTGGAACTGCTGCTATATATGGGCCGTACTAATCACTACTATTGTGTGTAACTTCAGTATATGGGTGATATAAGGTGGAGGATACCAGGGTTAAAGCACTGAAATTTGACATACATGGATTAATGTTTTCCTATCTGGAATGCGCCTCTATACAGACACAACCAAGTCAATGGTATGTCAGTATTTTAAGTTCTAATTGAACAAAGTTTGCAATGAGAAATAAGAGACAATTTATGAATTAACACATTTTGAGCTCAGAGAGTGATAAAAACACTGAAAGACTTCACTAGTGTCCCTTCAACAAAAGGCTGTAGCTCTGTTCTCTGAAGAAATAAAGTCTTCAACATCCTCTACCTGGAAAATTCTGAAGGGTCTTTTGAACTCTACTGACAAGAGTGAAGCTAGGTGTTGCTTGGGTGACAGCCCTTGGCGATTTCCACCCGTCATTTTGTAAAGGAGAGTGTGAATTTATTAGATGGTTGCTTCTTTGTTACAAAAATGAGTTGAGACAAGAGTAGAATTCATTCTATCAATCACTCAATGGGCTCTTGAGATGGCTCAGACAGTTTGCTGTGTGACCTCAAATCTGAACTTAAGATAATATAAGAAATAGAAAATTTCCTGCTAACTTGCATTTTATAAACAAAGAATCAGCTGTAACACAAGACAGAGTTGCTTTGAGGATCAACTATTATGCCTTTTTATTAACTCCCTCATAAAAGTCAGCCATTAGCCGGGCGGTGGTGGCGCACGCCTTTAATCCCAGCACTTGGGAGGCAGAGGCAGGCGGATCTCTGTGAGTTCGAGGCCAGCCTGGTCTCCCAAGCGAGTTCCAGGAAAGGCGCAAAGCTACACAGAGAAACCCTGTCTCGAAAAACCAAAAAAAAAGTCAGCCATTAGATGCCATATGTATATGTATGTATACCTCGACATATATGGATTAATACTTATATTAATCCTAACAATGTTTCAAGCTAATTATCTTCACTACTAAATGAGAAAATATGGCTATGCAAGTTTCTTTGCAGTAACTTAATAATCAACATTAAAGCCTTTCAATCAGGTGGCAGCCAGGATTTCATCAAGGCAGTTGAAAGTTTAAGGAAGATGAAAATATGAATGATTAAAATTGAGCAAATGTGGCTGTTGTTGTCAAGCTATAATAAATAGTATCTTACTAGTTAAGTTTTTCAGATTGATACTCTCAACAGCAAAATAGAAACTATTGTTAGAGTTGAATAAAGTGATCTTGGGAGGGGATGGAGAAAATTTACAGAATAAAACACAGAGAACTAGAAACATCGAATATAAACACTTTTTGTGAAGATTGTCTATCATGAAGATTGATCAATTATTGGAGCTGTCCAAAATAATAGGTTGGGGGATGCATTATAAAATCAGAGATATATTTTCTGTTCATGCAAATATTAGGGTATATGGTAAAGAAAAAATAATGATTCAAAAAAAGGTATAGATGTCAGAGGCATGTGTGTGTGAGTGTGTGTATGTTCATGTGTGTGTTATATGTCCACATGTGTAAGTACATGTGTGTGTGTGTGTGTGACTTCATTTATATGAGTGTGAGTGCTAATGTGAGTCATTATGCCTTTGTACAGATAAGTGTGTGTTTCTGTGTGGGTTTTCCCACCTGTGAATACGGAGTTCAGAGGTCAACATCTGGTACCTTCTTCAGCCTCTCTCTATACTAATTTCTGTGACAAGGTCTCTCTGTTAATCTGACATTCTCATTTGACTAGACTGGATGGTCAATGAGCTGTGGGACTCCATTAATCTTAGGCTTTCCATACATGCTCCTTCACTGTGATTTTTTTTTATATAAGTGCTGGGTATCCAAACTAAGACTCTCATAATTGTAGGGCAAGCACGCTAAATGTGGTGCTGTCTCCTCAACGCTCTGCATGAAATCCTTGAGCACAGATACAATTAGATGCAAAGGGCATTTTAAAATATGGACTTAAATGTTGTGTGCTGAGCAGTTACATCTCTGAAGGGGAAGCAGAGACAACCACATAGGGCTATGCTTATCAAGAAAAAGTGCTTCATGAATATTTACTTTGCTTCATGAATATTTACTTTGCTTTTACTGGCATCTGGGAGTAAGAATCCAAGCAATTGGCAGAGAGATTCTGGGCTGAGGCTAAAATATTATCTCATACCAAAATGGGACTGTAAACCTACCAGATCAGCACAGAGCAGCTCCAGATATCTTAAAGTGTGTGGCTTCAAAGGTTACACAGTGTATTCTGAAAATGCCACCACCACATTCTGTGTAGGGTGGTCAGAAGCATGCCACATTAAAATAACAAGTTTTTAGATAAGACAGCATTGTCATGAAGGCAGCCAGTCAAAAAATACAATTGCAAATTTGATGTCTATTGTTAAATTGCATAGAGAGAGAAGGAAGGAACAGGTTATCTGATGATGACTGAAAGTGGCCAAGCTATTAAAGAAATTTTTACATCATGGAAATAAATGATGTCTGAAAGTGAAATTAGGTAAGATGTTTAAATTCTTATTTCAGAGAATGTGGACTTCTGTTTTATGGTCCAGAGATAGGAGGAAATAACCAATAGCTTAGATATAGTTGAAAAGGAAAAAAAAAGTCTTCTAAGTAGAAAAAATAGTGGATATGTTCCACCAGGATGTTGGCTCCATCTTCTCCACTTTGGATGTTTTAATGTAGACATAAAAATGTATAAGTCAGGAGGCAATATAAAGAATGACCAGCCAATGCTTGTACCCGAGTTGTGCAAATACTAAGACAAAAATAGAAGTGTTTCTTCAGGAAGGAGGACTCCAGAGGCTTCCAAAGGCAGCCTAGTTTCATTTCAGTAAGAACATAGGGTAATTCGGTGGCTAAGCATGTGAGTATTTGTGGACTCCTGATGACAGTGTCATCTAGGTGACAGGTATAAATCTCCCTGCTATGAATAAGATAGTATCTGGGGAAAAGATGAAAGAACACAGTTATTTAAGAGAAAAAATAGTGGTAAAAAGCTTGTGAGGTTTCTAACTCTGACAGTAACTTTGTGAAGATGTATGTGAAACATCGTAGAGTCAATCAGTGGTTTCTTTCTCTTTCTTTTCTTTCTTTCTTTCTTTCTTTCTTTCTTTCTTTCTTTCTTTCTTTCTTTCTTTCTTTCTTTCTTTCTTTCTTTCTTTCTTTCTTTGTTTTGTTTTTTCGAGACAGGATTTCTCTGTGTAGATTTGGAGCCTGTCCTGGATCTCGCTCTGTAGAGCAGGC
This sequence comes from Peromyscus aztecus, assembly GCA_902168405.1. Lineage (NCBI taxonomy): Eukaryota > Metazoa > Chordata > Mammalia > Rodentia > Cricetidae > Peromyscus > Peromyscus aztecus. The sequence goes on from CABHPQ010169908.1 coordinate 38,296, forward strand.
TGGCCTTGAACTCACAGAGATCCGCCTGGCTCTGCTTCCCAAGTGCTGGGATTAAAGGCGTTCACCACTGCCGCCCAGCCAATCAGTGGTTTCTTGAGGTATTATCATTTAAAATGACATTCTATTAAAATAATGCATTTGGTTTAGTTATATGTTCTTTCCACACATTTTTCAAAGCATCCTCAGACCCTTCCTCCTGTGGGTTAATGCAGGAGTTGAAAAACCAGAAAGCAAAGTCAGGGAGAGGTGCAAGGACAATACAGAGGCAAAAGTCCACTCCTGTGAAATCAGAGTAGATCCAAAGTTTATGTGAGGGCCACTCAGTCGACGAGTTTCATCCCAGCGCTTGCCTGGCTTAAGCATAGAATTTATTGTCATTGGGCAAAAGGGAAAAAGTGAATCCTCAGCTGTCAACAGGTTTCTCGATGTGCTTTTGTGTGTCTCCTGCCCTTTGCTGTCTAGGTGGGGGCTTGCCTGTGCTGGAGACAGCAGAGTAATGGATACAGGACATCCTGACGCTAGCTGTCCATTGCTTTTCTTCTGATCTTCCACTGTGTGCAGGGCAAGTAGAAACACTGCTTTATTAATGTACATTATTCCCTGTCCTCCACATGTTGGGCCTCATGTTGTAGCTTTTGACAATGTCCATATGATTTGATACTTGTGGCTAGGGAGTTGTAGCACATCTGATAATAGGTAAGGTATCAAAACTTCTCATTATTCCACACCTTGAGATTAAGTCTGTAGTAATTTAATCTCTTTATGCATGAATTTTTGCTTTTATTTTTCTGATATCGAAGTATAATTACATCATTTTTCTCCTTCACTTATTTCTTCCTCTTCCCCTTCCTGTATACTCTATTCTGTCTCAAATACATTTACTCTATTTCTTTAACTGTTGTGTGTGTATGTGTGCATAGTATATATATATAATATATATATATTATATATATGTGTGTGTGTATACATATATATATATATATGCAGCTTTCTCAGTCTCTTTAATGCTACGTCTATGTGTGTGATTTCCTGAAGTCACTTGGTATTGGATAGCCAATTGGGAAGTTCTTCCCTGAGGAAACTCTGTGTTATTTGCCTGTATGTGCCAGATATGTGAAAGTGAGTATATAGTTCACCATGAAAATTAGTTCTCGGGGAGAAATCTTTCAGGTAAGAAGCAGTATGAAACCTCAGAGTCCTGTGTACAAAGCTTATGGTATTTTTAGTTATTGGGACTTATACCTGTGAGGAAATGAGGGGTAACAGAAACGTCAATAATATTTGAGGAATCTCTTAGACAACCCTGATCAACAGCTCAAAAGGGGACTTCTCACATTTGTTGTTGGAGCTCTTGTTAGATGGTCAATGGCTTTTGAGAAGAGCATTGTCAGCCCAGGTGGGGCAGTTAAAATTTATATATATATATATATATATATATATATATATATATATATATTCAGACTTGTGTTTGTTGTATTTAATTTTAGGTAGATGATAAAATTATTTGACTTGTTCAGCCATTATTGTTGCTGTTTCACCCCTCCCTTCCTTCCATATTCATCTTTTCCCTTTCCTAAATAAAGACCTCCCATTTTCCACATATCCACTTTCTAATCACTATTACCTAGCAATTCGATCTCATTGCCCCACCTCCACAGCCCTTTTTACTTTCCCGGTCTTACTGAGCCTTCAGGAAATGCTTACCACATCAGCACTTGCTAGCAAGTGTTTTTATTTTCAAGGCATTGCATTATATGATTACAAGTGCCATTGTATCATTACAGTAATTTTTAAATTTGATTACTGGACCCAATGTACTGGTGAGAAAAATAACTTAATGTTTAATGAGTAGTTTTCAGGAGACCAAAGACAGCACTAGCCTCTTTGTGTTTGTGCATGTTCAAGCTTTATCCAGTATAAAATACTTCTTAAATAGAATAATAATATCTTTTGCTCAACTAGTATCCTAACCATGAATTTGTACTTAGCATTATAAAGTCATCTATTAATTAATATTTTATAGTCTTTTTATTTATCATTCATTGCTCTATAACTTCACACTGTTCTAATTAGCTTAAAGATTGAGTTTGTTTTGTCATTTTTCCTGGCATATGCTGGATAATGATAGAGACTGTTAAAGTATGCTCATGAATATAAGCACCTCAGGAAGGAAAAGTTGAAGCCAAGTTGTATGCCCATGTCAGCTGTCTCATGGATTGTCAGAAAATTATTTATTTCAGAGATAAATTTCTTGAGCAAAACTGAAGATGTGTAGCAAGTAATCATAACAAATCAGGCAAAACGGGTTCTCTCACCCGATGAGCAGCAGAGAACCACTTGATCAGGTCTTGAGTGCAAAGGGTCTGTGCTCTACAAATAAAACCCTAGGCCTGAGTCCTGGGAACTGAATACTGTGGCCTCCACCTCCAAAGGTCAGTGACTCACAGGTGCAGTTTGTGTGCCCAGAAGTGGGATGCTCACCATCAGCAGTCTCGCAGTCCATGGCCAGTGATCCATGGCTCAAAGACGCTGTTGACAGCAGCAGGGGCGAGCCAGTCTCACAGCTTCCGTGCCATGGGTGGTGGGCCCTTGCTCCTAAACAGGCCTATTCTTTCAGGCTTTGGGTGTGGGGCCCGGGGCCCTCACTGCTTGTAGCTCCCTGGGGCTCCACTGCTGAGGAGCAGCCCGTGGGGTTTGGATCTTCATCACCTCTTGCCATCCCTGCAGTTCTTGGTCTTGAAACCTTGTTGCTGCCCTTTTCCCAGTGTTTCTGTCACCAGCGCCTGTTGGGAGTTCTTCAGTCACCCATCTGCTGACACTGCTGCTGCTGACACTGCTGCTGCTCACACTGCTGCTCACACTGTTGCTGCTCACACTGCTGCAGACACTGCTGCTGCTGACACTGCTGCTGCTCACACTGCTGCTACTCACACTGCTGCTCACACTGCTGCTGCTCACACTGTTGCTGCTCACACTGCTGCTGACACTGCTGCTGCTCACACTGCTGCTCACACTGCTGCTGCTCATACTGCTGCTGCAGACACTGTTGCTGACACTGCTGCTGCTCACACTGCTGCTCACACTGTTGCTGCTCACACTGCTGCAGACACTGTTGCTGTTCACACTGCTGCTCACACTGCTGCTGCTCACACTGCTGCTGCAGACACTGCTGCTGCTCACACTGCTGCTGCTCACACTGCTGCTGCTCACACTGCTGCTGCCGACACTGCTGCTGCTCACACTGCTGCTGCTCACACTGCTACTGCTGCTGCCTCAACTACGACAACCAGTCTCTCCTCTTCAAGATACCAGCAGACCCTCCACACCAATGAGAAAGATCAAGAGATGACAGGAAAAGACAGCTGGGAAGAAACTTTTGTAAAACCTAATGCTGAAAAACCGTCAGAAGAATCTTCTTGTTGCCTCAAATTTAAAAGAAATTCCCATATTATGAGGCCAGAGAGGTGTGTCATAAGTGTGGTAAGTTGACAGAAGGGTTTTATTTAGCTCACAAAGTCACAGAACATCTTGCAGTTTCATCTACCAATGGGAGCAGCATACAGGCGCAAAGCGCCCATTTGTCACTCTCTGACTTTTCTCTAGGATTCTGGGGGAAATGACCTTGTCCTTCAGAGCTGGTTGAAGATGGTCTGTGCAAGGTAGGGTACAGGGAGGGTGTGGCTCTCTGGAGCAGCAATCACACGTGACACAACCTCTGCAATTCAGAGGTTCGCTTGCCTAGAGCGCAGGATCCTGGCCCTGGTGCCGAGTGAGAAGGAAACAGCCTCCTTGAAGCAGTGCTGAAATCTCAACAGGCTGTAGTGTCCCGTGAAGCTGGAGTGCCGCCTAGTTCTTGAGAATTCTCTGCACAAGGCTGCCCGGCATAATTGTGGGCGTCGACTGCTCAGAATGTTGCACTCCCTGTGCTTTTCCTAGTCACAGAAGAGCATCAGGCTGCTTACAGGAAAAGATAAACATACATAAAGTCTTGACTAACACCACCATCGTACTTACCAGTATTCAGCACAGTCTACAGGGCCTGGGCTGGTCCCAAACTCCAGACAGTACTGGACCCTCAGATCTGCCTCAGTGATGATATCAGCTAATGCTCTTACTTTAATTAGAGTCTCAGAGACACAGAGCACAGTGGCCAAGAGTCCCTAATGAAGACACTATTTCTTTGCACAAAATGTGAGTGATCTGCTCTCCAGTAGAGCACTATACTATGCTACAAAGAGAAGCATTAGAACATGCTAAATACAGTTTGAAAATTGCCCAATGATTCATTGAAAAAGTTATCAACAACTGAGGAGGAGGATAACAGTTGATTAATTAGTCAATTAATTAATCCATTAAACTAGGTAAACATTTTAATTAGAGATAAATTGAATTTTGAAGGACATATAAATTTCATTGTTGCTAAATAACATTTTATATAATCTAATCAAAACACTGAAGCTACACAATTAAAAATATATTATAGAAATTATTTTAAGGAAACTAATAAAGAACTTAATGAAAATGTAATTCTACACTTTTAATTAAATTCATGTCCATAAACTACTTTTTTGACCTATTGTATTCACATCTTATATTTTTCAGTTAGATAAAGTTTTTGGGTTACTCAAAAGTAAGATACAGATTTAGTGTGAGAAGAGAAAATATCTACATATAAATCATATATAACCTAAAATCTATACATAGGCTATTCTGTAAATAAATATTTTTATATTCAAGAAAACTTCAAAACTGTCTCATGATGCTAATTATATTATAGATGACCAATTAGCTGTTATTTAAATTTCTATACTTCTTTGTCATGTGTGCTGCACCCTTCCTTTGCATCCGCATGAGCTGATGTCTAGACTGAAGTTTCTTTGTTGTTTCTAGGCCCAGACACTCATGATTCATCAATTTCAAGCCATTGGTCTTCCTTTGTATGCACTTGAGTCCCAATACTCAAGAATATTGCTCAATTCTAGGATTAAATACTTTAATTTTTAACTTATTTAAAATTTCCTTTTTATCTAACAAACAATAATTTTGAAATATTCAGGCATAAAGAAATTCATACAATATGTTCTGATAATGGTTTCCTTTCCTTTTTCTCCTTCCTTATCGATCCAACTCTATATCTTCTTTCTCTTTCTTTAGAAAACAAATGGGCCGCTAAAAACAGTCAAGCAAGTGCAAAAATAAGAAGAATAAAAAAAGGAGAAAAACAAACAGGAAAAAAAAAGAAAAAGCACAAGAAACACATATATACACAGAGACACATGCACACACACACACACACACACACACACACACACACCATATTTAAACAAAACACAAAATTAGAAACCATAACATATAAGCAAAATACTAGTAAATTAGAAAATACCCAACCAAAATATTATGATACCAAAATAATCCCTAAAAATTCCAATGAAGTAATTTGTGTTGGTCATCTAATGCTGGACATGGGACCTCCCTTGAATGTGGTTTGTGTACCCAGTGAAACTCCATTGCAGAAAATGAATTTTTCTTTGCAAGAATTTAACCATTGGCAATAGCTTCTGGGTTAGGAATGGGGACTGGTGTCTAATTTGACTCTCAACTCTAAGATCTCATCTAGCTTGGACTTCTGCAGGCTTTTTGTATTTTTTCACAGTCTCTGAATTCTTACATGCACCAATCTGGTTGTGTCTGGAAGGCCATGTTTCCTTGGTGTCTTCTATCTCCACTGGCTCTTAAATTTTTTCTCCTTCCTTTTCCCCCATATCTCTCTGAGCTGTGAGGTGAGGGGTTTAATGAAAACATCCCATTTAGAACTAGATTTTCCAAGGTCTTTCACTCTCATCACATTGTTGAGCTGTGGATCTCTATTTGTTCCCATCTACTTCAGGAGAAGCTTGTCTGATGATGGCTGAACAAGTCACTGATCTCTGAGAATGACAGAATGCCAATTAGGAGTCATTTTATTGCTATGTTCCTTTAGGAGAACAAAGCTATTTAGTTTTTTTCCTTAACCATGTTTTATTTAGTCTCAGATTGTTTGGAATCTGAGCATTGACAGGCATGGACTCCATCTCATGGAATGGCCTTAAATCCAATCTGATGGGGTTGGTTACTGCCAAAATGTTTGTGCCACTATTGCATCAGCTTATCATGTAAGAAGGTCACCTTATAGATTGGAAGGTTTTGCAGCTGGGCTGGTATTTGCCTTTCTCCTCCAGTAGTGTGCAGGTATCTTGTAATACTCTGAGCACTAGTCAGTAGGGGTTAATGCTCTAGTTTAGCACCAGCATGACTTCCCGTGGTCAATGAGTTATGTAGGTGTTATCTTGAGCAGTAGGGCCTTACCATCAGTTTATAGAGAGTAACCAATAATAGCCTTTGAAATTACCTGGGTTGTTTGGGGGCTTCCCTTTAGGGGACTTGTCTAGGCCACTAGAAATTTCACTTGGTGGTTAGAACTGTCCTGTTGAGACTTTGTCTCCTCTGTTATTCAGTGATTCAATTTAATTTCTTTCATATATGTATATATTCTTGTATAGTAGGCTTCTGTATAACCTCTCACGTGGCCCTTAGTTTTGACTGCTTCTACTAGTATTCCATCCTTTACCCTCCTCTTCCCTCACCTTCTCTGTTCAGTCCTCTGATTAAAATATCCCCTGTGTCTCTCTATAATGATATATTCTATTTTCCCTTACTTGGAAGGGTTTCCCGACCTAGTTCCTTAACTGGTACCTAACTTCTGTGGTTATATGAATTGTAGCATGTCTGTTGAAGGCTCAAATCTAACATCCACATATAAGAGAATTCATAATATATTTGTTATTTGTGTGTGTGTGTGGGGGGGTGTTAGTTGCCTCATTCAAGATGATTATTTTTTCTAGTTACATTCACCCACCTGCAATTTTCCTGATGATTTTTAATAGTTGAGTAATATTCTATTGTGTAAATATATCAGATCCATTCATCTGGGGATAGGTATCCGTGGTATTTCCAATTTTTGACTATTTTGAACCAAGCAGCAATAAACATGGATGAGCAAGTGTCTCTGTAGTGGAATGTAGAGTCCTTTGGGTCTACACCCAAGAGTAGTATAGCTAGCTAGATCTTGAGGTAGATCTATTCTCATTTTCCTGGAAAAATGCCACACTTATTTCCATAGTGTCTGTAGAAGTTTGCACTCACGTCAAAAATGGATAAATGTTTTCCTTACTTCACATCATCATCAGTTTGAGCTGTCACTTGTTTCGTTGATCTTGGCCACTTGAATGGTGAAAGATGAAATCTAATAGTAGTATTAATTTGCATTTCCCTGATGACTAAGGATGTTGAACCTTCCTTTAAGTGTTTCTAATCCATTTGTGTTTCATCTTTTGAGAACCCAGAACTTTCAAAGGCTAACTTTTCAGCAGACAATTCTCCAACTCCTTATTGCTGTTTGGTTCAAAAATATCCCCCCCAAAAAATCTCACGACTTGTAACTGACAGGTGAACAATGAGTCTATAGTGGAGACTTTAAATTATTAAAGTCTGGCAGTGATGAATATCTTTAGATGCCCCATATCTCAAACACCCACCCTTGATTTCATGCAAAATAGAGCAATGTTTAACTGACTGTCAAGTTAAAGCAAACAGTAATACAGCACAAAAATCTCTCTCTCATTTGGCCCAAACAGGCAGAAATGATTTTATATCTAAAGCTCAGGTCATCCTGGGCAAAATGTAGTTTACACACATGCTTCAATGAAGGCTACAGTGAAACCAGTCACTGGATAGCCAGCTTTTTGTTCTAAGTCCAGTCTTCCCTGGATGCTGTTTCTCTGAAGATCTACCTCATTTCCTTACTTTCACTTCTTTGAAAATGTACCTTCTCTTATTATCTTGAAAAGTGAGTTAGGGACGAGGGATGGTGTTCATTCCTCACTATACACAACTTCAATCAAAGTCTGTGGTGGTATTCCAGGACTTGTATAGCATGATTTCATTTACATGTAGACTCTGTCAAAAGAAAATTTATTGAGGTAGAAAGTGGAAAGCTCATCAGTGGAGCTTCTGTGCAGAGATAGAAATACTAACTGCACAGAACAGAGTGGCAGCAAACAGGATGAGCAGATTTTCAAAATCATTGCATTTTAGTCTGTTTTACCATTCTGTCAGGACAAGAAACACATCATTGAATAGTATTAAAGCCAACATATTTAACCAGTTGTTTGGTATAAAATAGATATGTTTAATTAATTAATTAATGCAAGTAAATTTGGGGAAATTTGGAGAGACCAACACTCAATTGTATTTCAGCATACCTGACAATCTTCTAAATATTATACACTCAGACATGTGCATGGACACACATGGAGACATACATACACAAACACATACAGAAACAGATGCACACATGCATTGATTTGACCTATGTAACTTTGTTTTGATTTCTGTATTCAAGTTTGTCTTTATTTTAGAATCAGAAAGCAGAGGACACAGAGCGTTCTCTTGTCACATCACTCAATGCAGACAGAGGAGATGGGCTTGAGCAACTGGCCTGTGCTGTACATGATCATCTCATTGCATGACTGTGCTGTTTAACATCTTTTTTGAAAGATTCACAGAGAAATATAGGTATTTGTGTGGTGCATCAACTGTTCTATTCAATCCCAATCTTTATAGAACTGAAGACCCTAGTGAAACTAGTCAAACACAAAACAAATAAAGAAAAACCAGCAACAAATGGCAACAAAAATGACCAAAGAATAAACACACAAAGCAGAATCAAGCTGAAGAAACCTGTATATTTAAGTCACTAGTCAAGTCAGTGAAACACTGAGCACATCTGTCTCTGCTGTCCCTGGGGCTGTGCTTTCTCTTCTAGCTGCTGTGACTCCTCCCCTCTGGCTTTGTTTGTAACATTACTCTCAAGAAGCTCTAAGTTCTGTTGTTTCTTTTCAGTAGTAATGTTAGAAAACAAACAATAACAACAGGAGCATAATAACTGGGGTTTCCGTCAAGTTCTGTAAAAATGATTGTGGCAATCTCCCTTCTCCTCTTCTTCCTCCTGCTTCTTCTTCTCTTCCACCTTCCCTTCATCCCATTCCTTCTCCACAGTCCCTTCCCTTCTCTGTGCATGGGTGTAGTAATCCTTGTTTCATGGGTGAAGACCTCCTTAACACTCTCAGGCTACCTTACTGTCTTTTGGAAGGCCTCATTTCTAAGTATGCTGTCGGGGTCTAGCAGGTAACTGTAGCAACATGTGAATCCTGGGAGACACTTTTCAGTCCATAGCTGGGCATTGGATCAGTGTTTGAGGTTTGGGTTTTAATTATTGGCATGGTGAATAATTTAGATTTGTGCACTTCGTTGAGACTCACAGGTTCACTCCCCCTTGCACTCACCATCTTTGAGTGTGAGAATAGTGATGGTTCAGGTAACAGCATCTGCAGGGCCCTAGGCAGCACAGGACACTGTGGCTACAGCAAACATCTTATCTTTTCTCTCTGCATAGTTACCACTGGATTTTTTTTTAAAGAAAATTGATAAGCTGATAGATTTTCTCCTCTAATTTGTT
>CABHPQ010169909.1:0-46271 GCA_902168405.1 Peromyscus aztecus
AACTACTTCTGCCCATATCCACATGGGTATGCGGCCACCCGCTGGGGCATGAGCAGCCTACCTGCTGCCGAATTTCCAAATGAGACTGATTCTCCTTCCCACAGAAGCCATCAATTGTCAATATCTCTTCTAATAGGAGTAGACCTCAGGAGGCCCTCCATCACCCATACTGGAATTTTGACTGTCTGATTCTTTTACATGTCTTGGGTAGTTATTAAAAGTTGTTCTGAGTTGATGCATGCAGCAACCATATCACCATGTCATGTAACAGCCATTAAATATTGCCACAGTGGAATCATAGATTTCTTGCACATGTTCAAATAACTAGTTATAAAATGACAAAATACCTTTCAATGAACATATTTGGTATCCTAGTTTATTTAGGTTGCCATAAGAAAATACCACAGACTAGATACCTAATAATAATAGGGAATAATTTCTTATACTTTTGGAAGATAAGAGGCCCAAGATCAAATATTTGGCATGTTTCATGATTGATGAGGGTCCACTTTCTCATAGATGTCTGCCTTCTTCTCTTTGTAGCCTCAATAGAGGATTCTCTCTAGGGTCTCTTTTATGAGACCACTAATCTCATTCATTAGAGCTCACTCTTTCTCATGACCTAACCACCTCTTAAGGGCATTGTCTCCAAATACTAGCATCTTAAGAATTGTATTTTAACATTAACTTTGTGGAACATAGATTAGCATAGATACCACTGGATGATGTTATAGTTGAGGTTTCCCACAAAGCCATCTCTGAGACAGAGAGGAAGCATGTACAATGCTTTTGAAGTTAAGCCTTTGTAATTAGTGCCAGTTGACAGGAAATAAATGAGGTAGAGTGGGTGGAAGGAAGAGTTTTCAAAAGCACTATTTGACTTTAGAAAATGAAGGAGCTACATTGGCCTCTTGGAATTCTTTAAACATGGGCCAGCACTTAGTTTACCCATATCAATTAGTCACTGGACCTGGATTGTCCTGGAAAATGGTATAAGGTTGTGGGTAGCAGTTCTCTAAAGCCTAGGAAATCCATGAAATGGAAAGAGGCAGTCTACAAGTAATTTCCTGAGGGGGAGGTATTCTATCCAATCATCATCACAGGATGTCACATGACCCATTATTCCCCATGTTATGCTTATGTGTAATCATAAGATTAACCCATTGAAGTTGTGTCTTCTCTTTTTCTATAGTCTCCATCCTGTTGAGCTGATAAATTTCTTTCTAAAATTCCTCACCACTCATCTTCACATCACTAATCAGTTACTTTGTCATCCCATTGCCCATATGTAAGCATCATGAATGCTTGGATACTACCTTTTCTTCTCCCGGAGTACTGTATCTAGTCATATGAAAGTTTCTGGAGAGGATAAGTGTTTTCAAGGCCTCTTCCCTCTTATTCACTCCTCTTTATTTGCAATCATGTGGTTGTTTGAATGAGAATGGCCCTTATAGGTTCATATGTCTGTAGTTGGAACTGTTTGGGAAATAATAAGAAGTGTGGCTTTGTTAGAAGAGATGTGTTGTGGGGGGTTCACTTTGAGTTTTCAAAAGCTCATGCTATCCCAAGTGAGCTCTCGCTGTTTCGTGCTTATGGATCACATGTAAGCTCTCAGCTACTACTCTAGTGCCATATCTGCTGGTCTATTATCATGTTTTCTGCCATGAAAGTCATAGACTCTAACTTCAGCAACCATGATCTCCAAATTAAGTGTTTTATATTATAAGTTGCCTTGGTTAGGATGTTTTTTCATAGCAATGGAAAAGTAACTGGGATAATTTTTTCCCAAGACATTTTATAAAGTTAGAACCTGGAATGAAACTGCCTAGACAAATGTAGTCACAGAGGCACTTGTGACACATTTTAGGAGATAAGCAAATATTTTTGAATTCACTTGGACTGATGTATGCAGCACAGTACTAAAGGGTAACTGAGGAGAAGACACAAGAATGAATATATATGAGGTTATTTTCAAAAGCAACACACAAATGCAAAATTTCAAAATTCATATGACAGAAAATGACTGAGGAAGGGAGGGGTCTCTGTAGGCCACTCACTGTTTTAGCCAATAAAATCCCTTAGGATGAAACTACCATGCTGACTACCAAGCATATCCCATATGTATTAATATCCTTACATTCTTCCCTGGCTTGATTATGAACAACTTGCTTCATCTGTGTTATATTCCTGAGCACAGCAATCTGAACTCTTACCTTCCAACTCATTTGTCACTCATGATCTCACTTCACTCTTTAGACAAGCACATTGGTCCCACATTTCCAGGTACAATATTTGCTTTCTTTAGTGGCAATCTAAACCTTTCTTCAGGTCACATGAGTAATAAAGTAAGTAACCTGACCTTATGAGAAAAAACAACACCTGCACCTAAGGTTCAGAGGACATTGTAGAAGAGAGTCCACAAAAGATTGTAGGGACCAGAGGACCAGAGTTTCTGCAATGAGATGGGGTGTGTGTGTGTGTGTGTGTGTGTGTGTGTGTGTGTGTGTGTAAAACAGTAATAATTAAAGAGGCCATGGGTTTGAAAATAATTGGGTGGGAAGGGAACATGAGAGAAGATGAAGGGAGGAGAGGGGGAGAATGATGTAAATAAGGTAAATAAAATACACATATATGAAATTTAAAAATAAATTTCAAAAGAGCTTAGCTGATCCCAAAGGAGCACTATGACTACACTAACCCACTCGAGTTATTTAAACATGGGCCAGAACTTTTATTGGCATAGGAAGTGTATTGTTCACTGCTCATTCCGTCCCTTTTGCCTAGAGTGGTGTTTGTCATCAAACTGACACTTGGTAGTCTGACTGGCAGGATGGGAGACCTCAGGTAGCTGCTGACAAACATCTGTGCCCTCTGGTATGTGCCTGTAACCACTGCTTCAGCCCCTCCCATAAGCATTCATTTACTAAGTTATGTCATTCTGCAAGAGAGTAAGGCCAAAACAGTGGGCCACTTTCTCTCCCTCTGTAAAGCATGCACCATTTGCCAAGATCATTCCTGGAGCGCAAGCAGTTAACTGTGGAGAATGTAGAAAGGAAAAGACAATGGAGGAATGGTCTTCATTTTCAGGGGCATCTGCTTCCCCAAAATGGAACATTTGGATGTTTTTGTGGAGTTGTGAAGGGAGCTAGCAAATGCATGTGAAGTGAGGCTATTTAAATTCTGATCTAACTGTGTGGCCTATCTTCATGCCTGCATTAAAATTGTTCAGGCTCTGACCATCCACCCTAGTCATTTTGTTTGGATTAGTAGAGAGCTCCACTTGTGTGGTACGTTTTCATTCTTGTCTGACACAGTGTTCCCATCCCATCCTCCTTCAAATAGATGTGTGTGTGTGTGTGTGCGGGGGGAGAGGGTGCTTAGCTGAGAAGGCACCATCTCTGCTTTTTTATGCTTCCAAGGAAACTTGACAGGAAATGGCTTAGTGTTGCCATATTTAGGATAGCTTGCACTGCAGATTCAGAGAATGTTCCTAAGGTTACAGTTTACACAGAAAACTCACTGACAGATGCAAAGGAGAAGCAAGCTCAGAAACCAGTCCCAGGACATGTCCAGGATATGATTAAAGCCTTTCCTTTGATAGTTAAGGGAATTAATTCCTGGTGAGTTAAGAGAAATTGCTAAAAGCCAAACAGTGAACTATAGATTCTTTAAGAACATAAGCTGGAACCCAGGTCTCTCATCATCACTAGGTTAATCTGAAATGTACTGGATCCAAAACATTCTATCTTACATTTTTCATTCTAGGATTCTAAAGCAGTGATCCAAAATGGTATTTCTTCAATGTCATGTGCATATAGGGAGTGGGCCCAGGAGACAAAGTGGGGAATTTGAACCACAGGAATCACCCCACAAGGAATCCTCAAAGCATTAGCTGAAGGTTATGTGATAGGTGAGTGCCAGGTTGGTGGTTAAGAGCACAGACTAAGAGCAGAGCTCTGGAAACAAAGTAATTAGATGAGAGTCTTAGTTTTGCTTCTTGAGGCTGAAAGTTGGGATAGGGAGCTTATAAAATAGTGGTTTTCAACCTCCTAATGCTGAGAACTTTTAATACTGTTCCTCATGCTGTGATGACCCCAACCATAAAATTGTTTTCTGTGCTAATAAATAACTGTAATTTTGCTACTGTTATGAATCATAATGTAAATATCTGTGTTTTCTGGTGGTCTTAGGTGACTCCCAAAGGGGTCATGACCCACAGATTTAGAACCGCTTAAGATGTTTTAAATCGGTTAAGATGTTCTAAAATGTCCCCAGTTGATCAACACGTCTTGGTATTCTTGGATTTGTGCATCTGCCTTCCCTTAAATGACTCTCCTTTAAACAGTATTGTGAGTTGACATTTTGACAACTAGATTACAAAATATTGTATCATGATGTGGCTCATTTGCTTTGATGATTCAAGTTATTCTATGGAAAAGGTTCATGTGACAAGGAACTGGGGTGATATGTAACCATCAGCCAGTGAAGAACAAGGGCTTGGCTGGGGATTTGGATTCTACCAAATGTTACATGGGTTAACCTGGAAAGAGATCCTTTTTGAGTTAAGGGTTCAGATGTAGTCTCAGTCTCAGGAGACCCCTTAATTGTGCAGCCTTAACAGAAACTATGAAGCAGACCAAAGTAAGCCACACCCCAGCTCTTCCTAACCAGTAGATAATGTGACATAACAAATACAAATTGTCTTATGCCTGTATACTAAGGAAGCCCTGGAAGGTTATTTAGCTACCCTCTGCATCAATTTCTGTCCTCCTAAAATGGAGATCAAAAATAACAATCATTTCACAGGATTACCAGGAGAAGTCTGTGTAACTCTATCTGCATAGTGTGACTCTTGGAAGATGGTCTCTAAGTTTAAATGTGTGACAGCTGAGTAGATTTAGTGGATTTTAAAAAGAGAGGGAACATGAAATTGGGGGGGGAGAGTAGGGGGATATAGAGGAGAAATTGGGGGGATGAAATGGTGTGGATCTAATCAACTGGGGGTATATTTAATCTTATCCTATGCATGAATGAAATACTCAATAAAAAATGTTATCACAGAGGAAAATAAAACCTAAGTCCAGTTGCTGCCCAAGCCCTTTGCCCTGTAGATGGTCCCCTTGTACCAGGAGTCTATAAGTATCTTTTCTGGCAATTTATAATTCCCACAATTTATTCATGATTTTGTTCTTTATCTCTTGCTGCCTCCCTAAACTTACCTGTTTCCAACCCCATTCTGGATCTTTGAACCCAAGAGGGATTGATTGCTCCTGTTCCCAATTACTATTCAGTATCTCCTCCCCGCTTTTTTGAACACCTGTCCCTTTTCAGCTTCTGACTGCCTGTACCCAGGTTTATGTACATTCAGTTTCTTCATCCCCCTTCTTGGAACTGTGTAAGGATCTGTATGGCGTCTCCAAGAAAGCAAGGATAACAATGACACAGGGGAATGAGATGTGCCTTCTTGTTCAAGTTTGTCCTTAAAGTAGGTCATTGCACTGTGTTCTGCAACTCAGTTCTTCATGTGTGGCAGGAGACTTATAAAGTTATAATAAGCATTAAATGAGATGACAATGATAGAATAATTGGGCTTAAGTGGGTGCCTGCTCAATAATAATCTGGGACTAGCTTTCCTCAGCTAGAAATGATGCAAATGCTACAAGCCAAGGCCACAGACAGTCCTAGAATATCTCCCCCCCCTCTCTCTCATGACCTCTTGCCCACTGGAAGGACTAATTCTATCCAGGAAAAAATAAGCTAGCTTCAGAGATCAGACCTTCATATTTCCTGGTTGTGGGTGGACTTCCAGGGGCAAAGGGTCAGCCTGTTTAACTATCTTCACTGCCCTTTCTCATGTTCATTCTATCTCTCAATCATGGGAATCCTCCTTTCCCTCCCAGATGTATACCAGTTTTTTTTTCATGGCTTCAAGGTTGCAAACATATGTAGCCATCACAGTCCAGATTTTGCAGTGAGGACCAGTCTATCATGTTCTTTATTTATACTTATACCCTTCATGCTCCCTAAGTCTTAATTGCCTTCCTCAAAATAAATGAGATTAGAACATGTATTTTGCGGTATAATGGCAATGTATACAAAGTGCTTTAGACACAAGATGCATTGTGGGATTATTATCTTTAATAGAGTTGGTGCAAATATACGTTGTTTAGGTTTGTAATTTTTTTCATGAGCATGCTGATTGAGTCATAAAAATATTTTGTCAGGTTATTTATCCCTAAACAACAAAATATTCTTCAAGATGTTAGTGTATCTGTACCAGTGGGTAGTTAGTGTAGGCTAACAATGAGGAGGAGGAGGAGAAAGAGGAGGAAAGCTGTGGTTTTGATCAAATGTAGGCTTCAGTGAGATAAATCTAGGTGAAGCTGTATTCTGCCATGTAGCTCCCTGATCTTGCAGATTCAATTTCTTCATCTCTGCCTTTGGGTGCATTTGTTACATACAGGTGGATTTCTTGTCATAGTGTCAGAAATTAGTATGTGTTAGCTTCCTTTCCCTGGTAATGTGGACTTTTCAAAACAATTCGTTTTTACTAATCATTCTGCAGGGTATGGGATCTTTTAGGCAATGTTGGTGAATGAAAGGCGTCTCAGATGGGACTCCTAATACAACGCACAGTCAACAGCACGGATATCCCACCACCCCCAGCATCCTGCTTCTCCCTATAATCCCAGATTTGTTTCTCATCTAGAAAAATCACTTCAGCATTCAAAAGGCCAAGGGGTCTTCCGAGGGAAGTCAAGTCTCTTTGTACTTTGCCAGAGAACTTTCCCACAAAGAGGAAATTCTACAAATACTCAAGATGACATCATTGAGAAAAGGCCCTTGTTCCCCCAGGGCCCAGCCTCCCTGGAAGACGCCAAGGGTTAGGAATAGACAAACCTTGGCCACTTGTCGGATTTGGCAAGCGGCAGCCAACAGCTGGTCCAGCGGGTTAATTAGCTCTGCTCTCTGCTCCCGTCCAGCCTTTACTGGCAAAGGCAGAGGCAAGTGGCTCTGGCCCGCTTTTCTCTTTCTATTAACAAAGCCCAGTGCCATCGGATTACCTTGGCCTCAAGCCAGGCCTGCATGCCCTTTGCCTGCCTGTGAGTTGCCATGGAGATGGTGATGCGCCTTTTGCCAAAGAAGCAGCTGGCGGATGGGTAGCAGATTACCTGCCAAGCAGATTTACTAGCTCCAAAGTGCAGACCTCTCTTGAACAAGTGAAAAGGGTGGGGGTGGGATTTGTTTTCCACACTCAGGAAATAAGGAGGGAGAATTTTCCACACCTTCTACCCCATTGGTTCTTTTTTTTAATTTTCAAACAAAACATGAGTATCCGTCATCTAGCCAGATGCCCATCTGCTAAGTGCATAGGCCTATCTGGTATATTTTTCTGAAGACAGTCAATAAACAATTTAGTCTTTGTCTTTGCTGTAACACACATGCCACCGCCCTCAGCATCCTGAGTCAGGATGCAGTGCTTTTTCAGGGATGATAGCTCTCAGGCAGTGGAAGCAATTACCATCAGACAGAACAGCAGTGCCCACGGCAATCAAATGGTGACAATTTGTTGGAAAGCGTAGGGTGGTGGTGGTGGCTCTTTCCAAGGAGGATATACCCAGGAAGTCTGGGTTCCTGAACTTTGGGATGTCTTTTTGCATTTCAAATACCCTTAAGCACCAATTGTATGCAGTTAGCTTTTAATGCATCAATCAAGCACTGGTTTTCCATTATCCATGTACTCCCAGTACTTGGACTGTTCAGTCCAGGTTTGACTTTCAAACACAGACCCACTATTGAGGAGGCAGGAAACCCAAATGCAGAGGAAAGAGTGAAGTGCATGGTGAGTGTGTAGCATAGCATGAGTGGGAGAGCTGGGTCTGGGAGAGAGAGTCAGAAGTAAACTGGCACACGTCTGTGCTCCTCTCTGTCTTCCACGGTGTGCTGGAGGTATATATTCCCTGGGCAATGGGGCACTAGTAAAGGTTGAATGTCATCAATTATCAGAGAAATGCAAAACAAAACCACAGTGAACTCTCTGCTCACCCCAGTGAGGAATGGCCGTTATGAAAAAGACTAAAGATAACAACTGCTAGATGGAGAGAAAAGGGAACCCTTTCACACTGCTGGTGGGAATGCAAATTAGTATAGCCATATGGAAAACAGTATGGAGGTTCCACAAAAAAAAAAATTAAAAATAGAACCACCATATGATCTAGCAATACTACTTCTGGGGACATATCCGAAGGAAATTAAATCAATATGTTGAAAAGATGTGTATAGTTTCATGCTTCTTTCAGCACTATTCACAATAGTTGAAAAATGGAAACAACCTAAGTATCCATCAACTGATGAGTATACCAAGATAGTGTGATACACATGTATGATGAAACATTATTCAGCTGTAAGGAAGATGATTCCCTGTCATTTGTGACAATATGGATGGACCACGGGAGTCATAATATTAACTGAACTAAGCCAGGCATCATATCTGATCTCTCTCATCTGTAGACTCTAAGAGCTGATCTCATAGGAACTTAGGATACAATGTTGGCTGCTACAGGTTTGGGAGAGTGGGGAGGGGATGAATCGGAAGGTTGCTCTAACTGTAAAAGAATTACACTTTAATAAAAGCTAAATGTTCATTGGAGTGAGTACAGACGGCAATTAGCAACTGTATATCTCAAAAAGCCATAAGTAGGATCTGGTTGATTTTCATCATGAAAAGTGATAATTGTTCAAAGAATTAGACGTGTTCACCCCCATTTACGAATTATAGACTGCAAATCTGTGTGAAACATCACATAATACTTGTACTGGACAGTTTTAGATGTCAATCTGACACAACATAGATTCTCTTAGGAAAGCAGTCTCAACTGAAGGATTCCTCAGGACAGATTCATCTATGAGCATGCACATCATGTAGGGGATTATCTTGATTGTTAATTGATATAGGAGCATCCATTCCCTTGTGGGAGGTGCCATTCCCTGGTGAGATGGTCCTATGCTGTGTAAGAAACTTAGCTAAACATGGGTCTAGAAAGGAGTCATCAAGTAGTGCTCACCCATGGTTTCTGCTGTGCTTCCTTAGGTGTGAGTGAGCCCCCTTCTTAGAATGCAATGTGGAATAGCAAATAGGTCTGCCTTGAGTTCCTGTCCTGACTTCCCTCATTGATGGTCTGTGACCTACAAAAATAAGCCAAATAAATTATTTTCTGCCCTCAGTTACATCTGGTCAGAATGCTTTGCCATAGCTTTGGTAAAGCAGCTAGAATGGTAGCTCATTAAAATGTATAGTTTAAAACAGTATTTGAGTCAAAATAAATTAAAATCTTTTAAAAGCCATGTTATTCCATATATTTCAGTCTTAAATACTCTACCACACTGCTTCCCAATGTGAAGTGAAGTCTATGTGAAGTGGGTTATATTTATAGATCGTATAAAATTCATACACTAAGCAAGGGGTTATTTAACATTGTCACGAAAGCATCAAATAGCTAATAACATTGAGCTTTGTGGCCACAAAGCTTGTGCCATGAGCACTTCTGCCATTGTTGAATGAAAATGGTCACAGACAATGCATGAACAAATGACTGGGCTGTATTCCAATACATCTTTATTAAAACTATATAGACAGCCAGGCAGACTATATAGCTTTATATAGCAGACTGTAGGCAGTAGTATTCTTACCCCTATTCCAAAGTAAATTATATAAGGCAGATGTCTTTGGTTGTTAAAATAATACAGTTAAGATGAATCGTGGAATTCACTGTAAAGAGATGCTATGGTCCAAGAGCACAAATCTTAGAATTCATCTGGTCCAAGGATAAATTAGTCCAAAGTTAAATTGATTGACAGAAGACAGACAATTAGAAAAGGGTAAGGGAATGGGGCAGTGGGACTTACATTCAATATCTCTTGGGAAAGACATGATGAAGTCATCAACAGCTTACCTCTCTGTCTGATAAAAATTCAGTGAATGATCTTGGTTGAAGTTATATATAAGTTGGAATTGATGCTCTTTATAACTCCCCTGTGGTAGTCTATGTGATCCCATGGGACATCTTCAAGGATTTAGTTCTGGTGGGAATACTTGTAGAAAATCCCTGTAGCCACATTTAAATGTGAGCATGCTCACCATTTTCCCCTACCCACCCACACACCTGCAGGTAAGCAATACAGATTAATGGATAAAGACACAAACAATCACAGCAACCACAGGTTAATAACTCCTCTTAGCTGGAACACTGATACAATGAGACAAATTAATGAGTATTTTTGTGAGTTAGAGTCCAAGGTCTGATCTGATGAATAAATAATATCAACCATTATCAAATAAATTCAGTAGAAATCATTGTCTATAAAGCCCCTCAAAAGTCATGCCAGAATAAAAGCACATTCTAGCCCTCTCTAGGGTCCTACAATTGCTAACTCATCATCCTAGGAGATAGCCTGGACCTCATTTTATTCAGTTTTAAAAACAGGGTAAACAACAGAACCCACTCCTCAGCGCTATTGGGAAGATAAAGTGAGATGATGTTTTTGAAGAGTATAAAGAGTGCCTAAGTTGTGGTGGGTGTTTTCCTTGAAAAACGTGGGCTAAGTTCCAAGACTTGAGGTGACCTGCTCAAAGTCACAATGCCTTTTGGAGAGCTTTCAGTGTAGAGAATGAGATAATCATTGTGAATTTAATTCTAAGACACCTCTTTTGTATTCACATCAAGTGAAAGAAGAAAATGTCTTCTTCGGGATGAGCATGTTTACAGAACTCACCAAAGACCATCAGTATTGTAAATGCTGCATAATTGTGTTCCACTGGTCTACAGAACCATCACAGGGGGTGGGGGGGATACTGTTATTAGCCCTAGTTTCATCAGATGAAAGCAGTATATGGAATTTAACTGAGGAGAGAATGTTGTTACTTATCTTGAACTGATCAGTACACATTGAATTCTTGTATGAAATCTCACAAAGTACCCACAAATACACGCAGTTATCATGTGAATTTAAAGCATTAAAAGACCTAAAATGTGAATTACAAGATGACTCAGCAGGTAAAGGTATCTGTTGTCAGCTTGACAACCTTAGTTCAATCACTGGGCCTATGTGGTTGAAGAAAAAAAAAAACCAATCTCTTCAAAAAATGTCTTCTGAAATCTGCATAAATAAATGTCAATATTTTTATTGTTTATTGAAGCTATAGTGTTTATAAGAACTTAATGTAATATACCAAATATGTGCCCGCGATGATGCTGGTGTCAACAAACCCACTGCATCATCAGTCACAGAGTAAAACTTGACAGTGGTCATGAACAACTTTTTTATTGTTTTATAATAAAGTGTCAATAAACATTCTCATGATAACTTAGTAGTAAGTGGCAAGGTCAAGTTTTGCCCATGAGTATTTTACTGAGCTGTCTATCAGTGTTACTGAGTTCAGTCAAAAGAACTGCAGGAAATAGCAGGGAAAATAAAATATGAACACACAAGTATGTCACATCTCCACAGACCTGAGAGTGAAGGGACACGAACCCACATCACTAGCCAGAATCCTCAGAGTATGAGATGTGTCTCATTCCACAAGGCTGTCTAGTCACTGGACAAGTTCTCCACCTATCATTTCAATGAAGGCTTAAGGACTGCTTTTCATGTCTCCAGAGAATTTTCTTTTCCCTGCCATGCATTCTCAGTGCTCCTGCATCGTAACTTCTGCTATCACATCTGCAACACAACAATGGTCTCCTGGGGTTAAAGTATTTCTGTCTTATTTGTGAGTTCTGAAGTGTGTGGACTTCACTGTGTCCACTTTTATAGTCTCTGGATCCCAGCAGTGCACCTGGGAAAGCATGCACATCTGGTGAGTCAAAACCACAAAGAAATGTATGAGAGGTTTGTAGTGAGAGGAAGTTTAGAACTCATGAAAGGAACGGAGGGGAGAGGAGATACTCCTAGTTATATAATGGCCTCTTTGGTAGCCTAGGGAATCTATTGTAAGGCTCCCATTGCAGCTGGATGTTGAACTGGAAGCTGACATGAACCTAGGTTCTGCTAAGAATAACACCTATGAGATAGCAATGTTTGAAATAAGCCTGTCTCTGGAAAGGTTCCCAAGCCTTGTAATTTTACTTTTATAGTCATGGCCCCAGAGTGTTTGACTTTTCAAATCCTCTTGCTGAGATTCAAGGGTCTGTTTACAAAAGCTGGATCTTAAACATGTTCCTCTGTGAGGTCCAAGTGGGATTTGTACTCTGGACAAATGGGTCCCCTGGAGCCACATTGCATGCTGTTCTTGTAGCCTTCTCTATTTGATGGAATAGGCAGAGAAAGGAAAACAATATCATATAGAGTTGAACATAAATGTCTCTCGGGGAACAAAACCATCAAACAGCAAAAGTAACAATAAGAGCAGTTGTAATAATAGCCCGAAGCAGTTGTCATCCAAGAGGCAAATGCACAGGAGGGTGTGGCAGAAAAAACTAGATTAGTCCTGGAGGACCAATAGGGCATTTTAAGGATGACATTATACTGGGTAGACAGGAGCCAGAAGCACTGAAATAGGACTGGAAAACAAAGAAGCATGAAACACTAAGGAGCCAGGAAGGGCTACTAGGGCCCCACATCTATTGGATTCTATTGTCCTCTAGACATTTATATCTAGAACAGAGCCCAGTCAGGAAACACGCAGTAAGGTAGCCTTATGTATCAACTTGACTAGACAAAAGCACCTTTCCATGATTCCATTCCCAGAATACTTCCGATTAGTGCAAATTCCAACTGAGAAATCCCCCTGGTTGTGCTTACTGTGGCTCACCACTTTCTACTTGAAAGGTGTCTGGGTACCCACTGCTCTGTTTAGCAGAGCTGCTTGACTGACCACTAGGGACGTTCTATTATACAATTTTCAAAGCCTAGACTATGACACCAACTTACATATTCATACAAATCTACCTAATGACCAAGTCCATGTAACAAATGGAAGATTTGAGATGCCTAGGATCTTTTCATTACTAATTGCACAGTTTAAGGCAGAGAATCTAGACTCCTTTTCTGTTTTCTTGTTTTTTCCTTGCCTCTCCAGAGCCTATATACTTCAAACACAAACACTTCTCCTTAATTCCTAGAGCCATTGGCTTATAGATCTCTTTCAATGTCTTTGCTTTCCATGTCTCACTTCTTTTGACACATATTTTCTGCATAAATCACAAAGCAACTCCTCACAGTTTTCCTTTTGACACATTTCATCTTGTTGTTTTAACATTGTGTAACAAATTCTAAATGTTCAATTCTTTTCTTTGCTCATGTCTTTCTGTTTGCTTATTCTAGCAGGATGTTGCAGTGTCTGGGACAACAAACATCAGGAAAGTATTTATTGCTTGAGAGTCTAGTTCCCTACTTACCAACATGTGTTGAACTAGAGTTGTTCCAAGATCATAATGGACATGGACAAGGGAAGGGGAGAAATCTGAGACCTGGTAGGAAAAAGTGCTATTCCACCAACCCCAGAAGGAATGCATATGGACAGAGGTACAGCTTTGCTTCTGGCCAGTGCTTTTTCTATAATTTACTATGGACTTTGCAGTGGATCAACACAGTTAAGGATGGATAATTTGTTCTCTAAACTTACTCTGTGGCTTCTGCTTTGTTGAATAAATTCAAGGAACATTTTGATCAGAGAACTTGTCGCCAGCAATCTAGCTCTGATAATACCCATTATTAACCTAAGAAAACTATTTATGTTCCAAGACAACTTCTAGAGTCAAGCTACATATTCCTTGGTGTAAAAGCTTTCAGAGGTGGTTGGTGGGCTCTGCTAGTGACTCACAAGGGCTTCACAAAGCTGT
This sequence comes from Peromyscus aztecus, assembly GCA_902168405.1. Classification (NCBI taxonomy): domain Eukaryota; kingdom Metazoa; phylum Chordata; class Mammalia; order Rodentia; family Cricetidae; genus Peromyscus; species Peromyscus aztecus. Next base: position 13,842 of record CABHPQ010169909.1, read on the forward strand.
CCAGCAAATCTTCATCTACTTTCCCCGGCAACTTTGCTGCCCCTTTCTCCATATCCTAGGAACTAACACAGCAAGGAGAGATGGAAGAGTCAATACTTGGGAATCTAAGCCAGCAGACCATATGGAAATGTTTGGAGATTAGAACCAACACATGTGCTGGACTCATTCTGGGTGAGGCATTTATATCCCCCTACAGTAAAGAGGAAATTGCCTGTGGTGACTCACTTTAGAGCAAGCAAACATGGCCTGAGTCAATCTAGCCTCACCTCCATCACTTTCTCAAAGTGGAAAGCTGTGAGCATTCCTCACTGTTTAACTAAGGAGCACATATCAGGCACCATATATCCTAAGATAGCTGCTCTGGATGGACTGAGAAGAGAGGATGCCTTACATCAATACAGAACAAAGTAGCAAACTCCCAACACTGCCACTATCACGGTAGATCACCTATTGTGAATAAAATGCCCCTCACTTTTACTTTCTTAATTTTAACACAACCCTATGAAGAAGAAATTGCAATTCTGTCACAAACAAGAAATCCAGTGATCATCAGAATAAAGAATCTACATGAAGCCAAGCATCATGGATTATGTCTATAATTCTAGTATCTGGAAAGCTGAGGCAGAGTATCATTGTCATGAGTTTGAGACCAGCCTTGATTACATGGAAAGTTTCAAACCACCCTGGGTTTCACAGAGAGTTCTTATCTCACAAAAAAACTAAAGAATAGAACTGAAGGATATTAAGAGGAGGAGGAAGAAGAGCAGGAGGAGGTTGTTTAAAACAAGCAGTCAGAGAGTCAGAGTTAAGTGTAAACTCTGATACAAAGTCCACAATCTTTCTGTCCTGTTAAAGATGCAGCCATTAGCCCATGACCAAGAATGATTGGAAGCAGAAGCATGCAGGTAATAAGAAGCAGTAAGGATTTGAGATTGCCCCACTGTGAAGCTGTTCAATGATTTTCTATAAGGCTATTGTCTTTTATCTACTGCTGGGTCCTGAACCCCAGTCTTTGGAAGGGAGAAGCCTGGGTAGATGGATAAAAATGAATGTGAGTAAAGGCAATCTAGACCTCTCAGAGTTAGACTGGTATGTGTGTTCTAACTCTGTCTTTGCTGATATGAGGACCCTATGGGAGATGCAGATACCTTTCTTCATGGCACTATAAACATACTTACCTGGCTTAAAATGCTGAGAAACTAATGAAGGAACCAGGGAAACAGTACTGGTTGGATCAACTACTGCTCTATATTGACCAGGTGGAGCCAGGAGAAAGTGACATCTGTAATTTGTCATACAATACTGGCACCTTTCAAAGTTTGCAAAAATTTAGTAATCCCGATGAAAGAATACATTTTGTAGTTCAAGAACTGTGTATTTCAAACATTGTCATAAAGCCCCACAGTGTGTGCTCTGAACTCAAACAAGATAAAGGTAGTCTATCTAGCTGGAAAACCAAGTCAGTATAACATAGGAGTTTTTCAACTCACATTCCCACCCAACGTGGAAGAAAATAACATCCAAAACTATTGCAAGGAGAGAAAAATATCTAAAAACTGTCACCATAATCTCTCTTCTTACAAAGCTACAAATTTCCTCTCTTCCTTCTTCCTCTTCCTCTTCCTCTTCTTCATTGTCTTCTTCTCTCCTCCATCTTCATCTTCCTCATCCTCCTTCGACTTCTTCTTACAAGTTTGTAAGATGACAAAAACATCCCTTCAGCTGTTGGGAACAGATTGTCCCTTTGGCCCCAGGAGAAGAGAGTGAAGAGCTGGCAGCTGAGTAACATGGCTGAAGCGCAGATATATTTTGATTTCAGCTTCAGTAGTTTGAATGGGATGACAGAGGCTTTTTATGGAATTTTTGTTTTGACCCTTTACTTTCACAAATCTGTCTTCCATCAAGAGGAATCCTGCCTCCTGCAGGGTGATGTATCCACAAGAAATAGTGGTATGTTTTAGCTAGATCTGAGCTTCACAGCATCCTGAAATTACGGACGTTTAGGGAGGTGCTCCATTGGGGGAAGAGCCTGGTCATCTGAAGACAGAAGACAGGTCTCCTCACCTGTCCAAAAGCTGACTTTTGCCATTTCAGAGCATAGGAAGGTGTTGTAGGTTTTTCTCGTGTTCCTGTTCACCCAGAACCATGACATTATCTTCAGCAGAGTGGTCTTTAGCTTAGAAACAGTTGTGATTTAAAGAATTTCTGGAATAAGGTGGCAACAAACATGGTTGAGCAAGTATCTGTGGAGCAGAATGTCAAATCCTTTGGTCTAGCTGGGCTGTATAGTAGATTTATTTTAGTTTTTTTGAGGAATCTCCATAATTATTCCCAGAGTTACTGCACCAGTTTGCATTCCCAGAAACAGTCAATGAGGGGTCCTTTCTCCACAATCTTCCCGGAATTTGTTGTCAGCTGTTTAGCTTATCTTAGCCATTGTGACTGGATACAAGGAAATCTCAGGGTTGTTTTAACTTTTATTCCCCTAATTACTAAGGATGATGAACACTTTTGGCATTATTCCTTAGCCATTTTTATTTCTTCTATTGGGAACTTCTATTGAGATTTCCTAGCCCATTTTTAATTGGGTCATTTGTTCCCTTGACTCATTTTCTTCTGAGTTATTTTTATATTCTGAATATTAACCTTCATGTATCACTGGTATCTCTACAGTAAATGGAGACTGTTACAGAAAAACCACAACTGGACACAATGCAATGATCAATGGATTGTAGGGAGCAAAGCTCCAATGGTTACACTATAGCACAGCTCCAACATCTATAGCTCAGGGAATATCATAGAAGAGGGGGCAGAAAGACTATAAAAGACAGAATACCAGGAAGTTGTGAAATAGTCTCTCTTAGAAATGGCTCCATAAACAAGATTGGAACAATGGAATTATCAATTGAAGTGTTAACATGGAAATTTTCAAGGGTTCCTGCCCCTCGACAAAGAACTACTGTAGACAGAGTTTTCCTGTCCATGGAACCACTTTCAAATTACCACACTGAGGTTTATATTAGTTATAAATGCTCAGGCAATAGCTCAGGCATGCTACTAGCTAACTCTTACATTTTAATTAAACCATATTTCTATTTATGCTTTGCCATGTGGTTCATGGCTTGTTATCTCATTTCCTACATGCCCTATTTCCCTAGCACCTGGTTGACATCTTCCTCTCTTGACTCTGTGACTCTGTCCTTCTTTCTTCCAGCATCCTCCATTTGATCACCCCACCTATATTTTTTTGCCTGGCTATGGGCCAGCTTTTATTAGCCAGTGAGAGTAATGCATATTCATAGTGTACAAAAGGATTATTCCACAACATTTCCCCTTTTTGTCTAATTAAAAATGAAGGTTTTAACTTTAACATAGCAAGATTATATATAACAAAAATAGGTATTAAGAATTACAATTACAATATCCAGTCCATTTGTACTTGGTAAAATTAGAGAAAATACTCTATTATCTATCTTATCTTGGTGAGTCTAATAACATCTAATTTATCTTTTATCATAACGAAGAAAATATATAACTATGACTATCTAGTCTTTCACTCTGTCAAAGACCCCAGAAGGGTGAAATGTTATGTAATTACAGGGACATCAAATTGCCTGTACAGTCACCTAAAATTCTTTTGCAATGTTAGGGCATCCATCTTTGACCTGTAGGCCTAATATATCTGACAGACTTTTCTCAGAAGCAGGGTGTTTTGAAGGTGTGTCCTACCTTGTCTTCCCAAAATTTGATAGTCACTTTCTTTTGTGTCCTGCTGGTTCAGTATGGACAGTAACTGTCAGTAATTGAGGCAAGGGCAATCTCTTTGCCCATATGGCTAGCTTTATCATAAAGAAAACAAACGCCATATGGAGTTTCTGTGATACCCATCATCTTCTTTGAAGTAATTGGTGCTGCCAGGAGTAGACATGTCTCACTGTCATGAAAAACCTTAGGTTATTAAGCATATTAAATGCCATATTCTGTACTTTTTTGAAGTTTTTAAAGACCATTTATTTATTTTAACATATCTGTATATGACCTTCAAAACATAACTAATATGACTATAAGTTTGACTATTATAGATGACTATTAATCTGTATTTCTTAATTGTACATTATATTTTAAATGAGCTGTACAATACTCCAAACAAGAGTAGAAACATACATATAGCACAATAGAAATAACTTTAAATCTGTATCAGTAAACTAAAATCTATACTAATGTAAAATATTTTGAAATTAACAGTTGTTTTTTTGGGTTAAAGTAGACTCAATAATCTCCCATTTATCCTATTATTTTTATATCCTATACCCTTTCTTCCCATAGAAAGAGGTCTTTGAATTTAACACCTTTGTTTAGCTTTTTTTTATGACTATGACCAATAACAATTTGTAACCAAACCCCTTAAACAATAACAAATATCCATAATTTATTTTTGGGTGATATGGGCATCATTCTCTAGAGTACTTCCTGTTGTTTTGGGGGCACTGTTATATTTGAGGGTCCCTGAGAAAATCTAGGACAATGGTTAAGTCTTAGCTGGAGTAGTCTATGGGACTGGACCATCTTAGCCAGCCACCTTGAAGCTGTTCTGGATGCAGAACTCAGAAACTGTAACAGAGGTGCTCTGAGATATTCAATCATCTGGGCCATCTGCTCCCATCAGATATTTTTCAAGGGGTCTTCCTCAATCACACTTGATTTTTCTTAACAAGCTTGCATTACCACCAGCAGTGGAGGAGAGTTCCCCTAGCTCCACATCCTCTCCAGCACAAGGTGTCCTCAGTGTTTTTGATCTTAGCCATTCTGACTGGCATAAGGTGGTATCTCAGAGTTGTTTTGATTTGCATTTCCCTGATGATTAGGGATGCTGATCAATTACTTAAATGTCTTTCAGCCATTTGTGTTTCCTCTGCTGAGAATTCTCTGTTTAGTTCTATAGCCCATTTCTTAGTTGGACTGTTGGGCATTTATGGAAGTATACTTTAATTAAAAGTGTAAAATACCTTCTGAAGTCATTATTTTAAGAATTTTTTCTTACATTTCTTATCTTACTTACTGCTACTTGATAACACTGTCCAGCTTCTTGCTTTCTTCTTTGGTCACTGCTGAGATAGACGTGTATATTTTTTGTGTTCATATCTCCTCCACTGTCTGGCTTTTACTTTATAGTAAGAAAAGTTCTCTAAGTATTTTTGCAAAGTGATTTTGATTTCTCCAAATGTCCTGTGAGATAGGTAGGTCAGAAATTTTACCAACTGAGGCTGGGACAATGATTTAAGGATCAGTGGTTCCCCCTCATAATTAATTCTTTTCTAAGTAAACAGTTCACTGATGCCTTACCTGTCTGGTTTTTGTTTTTAACCTGAAGTCCCTGTCATCATATGGATATCATCTGTTCATTCCAAGATTCATTTCAGGGGATTTCTACCCTAACATAATGTCATGATCTGAGACTTTAATGAATTTTACTCCATTGTCTTTACCATAAGTCTAGTTACATATAATAAAACAAAAACTCAAAAGCTTCTTCCATTGGAAGCCAACACTTGTGAGAAGTTGGATAGAAATTTCACTTTGTTTGTGATAATAACTCAGTAGTTCAACTGAGAGTGACAATTCACAGTTGTAGTCACAACTATCTGGAAGAACTTTGGTCAATTGTCTAAAAGAAGGGTGGGATGATGGCTCACTCCATCCCCATATTCATATAGCTATTATTGGTTAACAGATCAGAGTTTAGTCCACCAAAAATCAGCCCATTTTTCTGCGTTAAACAGGAGTATACTATTGTAAAGGCAAGATTTCTGCCTGGTTTTGTTTTGATTCTTTGTTTGTGGAAAGATGTTACAACAGACTTTTCTCTATTTATACCAATTTGGCTTAACCTCTTAATCATCCCAGATCTATACTGCAAATGCTGATTAGTGGTGTGTCTCCCAGTGGTTGCCTAATACCTTTTTCATACTGTCTGTCTACACACACACACACACACAACTACCTTCCCCATACACAAGTCATATTATATAAATATTTTATCCATATTTAAAATGTATAATTTATGTCTTCAATTTTTAAACCATCTGGAATATGTTTTCAATACAACATGAGTTTCGATACTCAATTTCTTCAAATATAGAATGCTCAATACCCTCACTCTGTTTTTGAAAAGTCCATTTCTCCAATACTTTGTCACATTATCTCAACAATATTGTTATGTTCATGGACATGTTTCTGAGTAGAATATTCAGTTCTAGCTGCCAATATCACATATTTTTTCTTTTATTTTTCTCTCATACATTACACCCTGACCAAAGTTTCTCTTCCCTCCACTCCTCCAACTCCTTCCCCCCTCCTTCCCTCTCCCCAAGATCCACTCCTCTTCTTCTTCCCTTCAAAAAAATAAAAGAGCAGGCCTCCCAGGGATATCCATCAAACATGGCCTAATAAGATACAATAAGACTAGGCACAAAACCTGATATCAAGGATGGACAAAGCAAATCAGTAGGAGGAAAAGGTTACCAAGCACCAGCAAAAGAGATACACCCCCAACTCCCACTGTTGAGAACAAGAACACCAAGCTGCACATTCACAAGGTATATGCAGAGGACATAGCTCAGACCCATTTGATGACAATTGAACTAGGCACCTATCTATGAGTACAGTAGAATATTATTAGGAAAATCTAAAATATATAAAGAATTCAAGAAACTGGGTATCAACAAACCAAATAACCCAATTCGAAAAACGTAGTACAGACCTAAAGAGAGATGTCTCAATAGAGGCATCCCAAATGGCTAAGAAACACTTTAAGAGATGCTCAACACCCTTAGCCATCAGGGCAATGCAAATCAAAACTACTTTGAGATTCTATTTTATACCTGTCCGAATGGCTAAGATCAAAAAACACAAGTGACAGCTCATGCTGGTGAGGACTTAGAGCTGGGAGCACTCCTCTATTGCTGGTGGGAATGCAAATATGCCCAGGCTCTTGGGAAATCAATATAGTGGTTTCTCAGTAAAATTGGAAATTGACCTACTTCAAGACCTTTACAGCTCCTGGGCATAGATCCAAAAGATGCTCTACCACTTGTTTCACTACGTTCTTAGCAGATTTATTTGTAATAGTCAGAAGCTGGAAACAACCCACATATCCCTCAAGTGAAGAATGGATAAATAAAATGTGGTACATTTACACAATAGAGTATTACTCAGCTGTTAAAAACAATGACGTCATCAAATTTGAAGGCAAATGATGGAACGGAAAAAAAAAAATCAACCTGAGTGAGGTACCCCAAACCCAGAAAGATAAGCATGGTATGTTCTCACTTATAAGTGGATATTAGCTGTTAAGTAAAGGATAAAAAGCATGGTAAAAAATCCACAGACCCAGAGAGGCTAAGTAACAAGAAGAGCTCAAGGGGGTATTTGTGGATCTCTCCAGGAAAGGGAAATAGAATAGATTTTGCAGGTGGACAGGGGACAGGTGGGGATAGCAACAGGACGGAATCAGGGAGAGGGTGGGAGTGACAGAGGGAGAGAGTACTCGGGTTGGAATTCCAGTACAACTGGAATTGGGGGACATTTGTGGGTGATATAGAAACCTAGTGCAGGGGGCAATCCCTGGAATCTATGAGAGTGACTCCACTGAAGTGTCCTAGGAATGGAGGATGCAGAGCCCAAACTGGCCATCACCTATAACCAGGAAAGGCTCCTAGCAATGGAACTGGGACATCAACCCTGCCACAAAAGCTTGAACTTATAACCTGTCCTGCCTGCAAGATGTGCTGGGGTAGTGGCAGCACAGAGCTTGTGGCCAACCAACGACTGGCCCAACTTGAGGTCCATGCCACAAGAGGGAGCCCATCCCTGACACTGCCTGGGTGGCCAGGGACCAGAGGCAGGACAGCCCTGAGACCCTGGATAGAACCAAACAAAACTAAAAAAAAAATACACATTTTAATTAGTATATCTTGTAAGTCTTGACATACGCTAGAATCCTTCTGACAACACACCAGGATGACTCTTAACTTTCCACTCTCTTTCGTCCATTCATAGGGACTGTTAGGGTGATTGTCCCTCATCCCCACCAAATAATCTTCTCTCTATTGATTAGCAAATTAATTTCAATAAATTTTTATCTCTTGTCTTAATTGAGACTTGTCACATAAACCAATGCAACAGGTTCCCAAGATTAAGTCTGGCCCATGATTCTATCAGCCACAGCACTAAGGAGACAAAGCTCACCGGGGTGAAATTTCAGCTCACATCCATAGCCTGCCCACCCTCTAGGAGCTGAACTTGGCAGACCATGGCCTGCACCCCATGAAAGGAAAGCTCAGGTGTTCAGCTGCAGTTCTGAGTTAGTTCATTTTGATGTCACTGTTCACACACTCTCTAGTCTCACCAAGCTCATCTCACCTTCCTCCTTTGGCTGTGACCTTGCTTTGTTAGTGAGAAAACGGGAGCAATTAGAAGAGGATTTCCAGTTCTTTCAACAGCACATTTATCACCTTAGCACTGTCTAAGTGCTTTATATTCCTTCTGTTAAAATGGGAGAGCTGTCCTTGCACCAGTGCAGATCAATTCTTAGATTTAGGGACTGTGCTGTATGCTGTGTCAACTACACAAAGCCTTTCTGGATTCATTTATTTCTTCTTTCTTGTGTCTTTATTTTCCCCTCATTCACATTAGCCTACAAACAAGCTGTTATATTTTCCCATTGAAAATAAATAACAAGCCAAAAAAAATCTTCGTTTAGAACATATCTGAAGGAAGTCTTTCTTGGTGTTTTGTTTTGTTGACTTGTTTTTACCTACGCTCATCTCGATTGCAGACTCCTCGGAGTTGTTTATACATTTGGTTATCATTTCTGCTACTTTTTCCTTCCTTCTTTCTTTCCTTCCTTCCTTCCTTCCTTCCTTCCTTCCTTCCTTCCTTCCTTCCATTCTTTCTTTCTTTCTTTCTTTCTTTCTTTCTTTCTTTCTTTCTTTCTTTCTTTCTTTCTTTCTTTCTTTCTTTCTTTCTTTCTTCCTCCCTCCCTCCCTCCCTCCCTCCCACCCCCCTCTCTCTTTCTTTCCTTCTCCCTTCCTTTCCATTCTTCTTCTTTTTATAACTCCCAATTCTCCCCTTGGCTCCTGATAAGATCTTTTCAAGTTCTCCTGCAAAGGAACATCTTCCTGTAGCCCCTTAGCATTCCCTCTTCCTCTATCATTGTATTGAATTCATTCACCTCCTTCCTTTCTATTTCTCACTCAGGTTGAATGCTCTTTGGGGTCAGGGAATGGGCTATGATGGTCTTTGACTTCTCAGCATGAAGATGCAAAGCACACAATGGGGTGTCAGTGTTCCTGGAATTGATGGATAGAAATCAAGAGAATACTTGAGGTGAGAACTGACTGGCACTGCCAGAGCAATGAGGCCAAATTCAGGATGATTTACAAGAAGCAGTGAAGAGGGAAGATGTTTTGGTCACTACTGCAAGCATATTGTGAAATTGCCTCATCTTGGATAAGATAATATGCCTCTAAGCAAGAAACATGTGTTACTTTCTGTTGGAAAAGAGCCATTTCTGGATGGAGAGTTGACAGAATTATGTCTTGGATGCTATGTAGTCTGATGCCCCCAATTTAATTTTCTTCAGATCTTACTTCATTTCAGTTCATCTTATGTGAAAAAGATGGCTATAAATTAAATTATGTCTTACCATAATTAGGGGTGGGGGGGAGACCATGAATTGTACTCAATATTTTTTGATCAAGTATTTTACAATTTGCCTAGTTGAAGAAAAAAATAGTTAAATTGGTGTCCCATCATTTTATATTATTTGATAGTCACATAAATAAGATTATCTTAGTTGACTCTTTCATAAATTATATTTTTCTATTCTCCATGTGACATCCATTATTTTTAGCTAATATTCTAGCTGTCTCTATTATGAGGGGAACAGCTCTTTTATTAATAAAGGTGTCTATGTAGATAAAGATAGTTGCCTACTGATAATGAAGCAAAGATGATGGAACTCAGGATAGAGACATAAGGAAAGAAGCCCACTTTTAGCATACAGTACTCTAGCCTCCGGGTGGACAGCTCAGCACAGGTCTGGGATACACCCCACTGAACTCTTATGCCAACCGTGGTGCTGCTATTGAAAATTTGCATCATGATTCATCTTGTCTACAGTTAGATAATAATGGCAATGGGAAAAGTAGTCAATAAGGACTATAACAACACCAAGGGCTGTGTATTATCTTCCTGTCTATGTTCATTGTTCTACAGTGTGGAATACTTTCTACTTTCCTAAAATAAATATCAAATGATAGACACAGAATAGTTTTCATACTGCTGAAAGAAATTTTTATTAAGGGCTTGAGAGATACCTTGGTGTACAAGAGCTTTTGCTGTGCAGAGCTTCAGCAAACATATAAGAAGTAGGCTATGTATATCCATCTATCGCTAATCCCAGTGTGTGGGATCCAGAGACAAAAGAACTGCTGGGATTTGCTGGCTGCCAGTCTAGTTCCCAATTCAATAGGAGATCGTGTTTCAAAGAAATAGGTATAGAGTAATTGGGCAGGACACTTAGTGTCTTCCTCTAGTCTCCACATGTAACCCTCCACCACACATACACACACACACACACACACACACACACACACACTTTCGTAAAATGGAGATGTGGATTCTTAATGAAGTATTTGGGCCTTACAAAGGTTTAACATTAAGGGTAAGCAGCAAAGACGACAGCAATGATCAGACTAGACAGAATGGGATGCTTCATGGTAAGGCAACAGTTCTTCCCTGGGGGCAGTTTTACCCCCAAGGGATACTGGGTAGTGACCTGGACACATGTGGATGGCACTAGTTGAGTAAAGGGATACTAGTGGCTAAAAAGTTGAGATCAAGGATGCTTTTAAGTATCTTAAAACACACCAAATACTCTCCACTAGAAAGAATTTCCTGAACAAAAATATTAATGTTGTTGAGTCTGAGAAACACTTCTCACAAGGCAAACCCAAACAAAATTTTGACCTCATCACTAAGCTATGAGCCTTGAGAAAATGTTTCTTGCCCATCTCTGCCTCAGTTTCCTTGTATGTAAAATGAAGAAAACAAGATCTATCTTATAGAGTTTGCCCAGTGTTGTCTTATACTTAGTAAATATCTGAGACACTTTTGTGTGACCTGGAGAATAATCCTGTAGTATTTAAGAATCATTTAACTCTGTCTCCTATCCTTGGACAAAGGTTCTTTACTTGTAACAATGCTGTCAGATTCATTTTGTTTTCTGATTTCCGTGACAGCCAAAAATTGTATTTAGATACTCTAATAGTTAGGTATTATTCTCTTAATTTTTTTTTAAGTTACTCAAAATTCCAACTCACTCATTTGAAGGGTTTTGTCTGGAATGGTACGTCAGAAGTCACACTACTCTTTCACACAGTAGCCCCTCAATGTCAGCAAGTTACAGCATCTGAGAGTAGATAGGGTTTCTTCCTGGACAACAACCATAAACCAAGAATAATTATGACTATCTCACATGTATATTATGGTAATATCTACCACGAACTAACCAAAGTTACAGGATCTTAACTAATGTTTCCTAAGTGAAATAGTCTTATGGGTTGTTTCTTTTTTCTTTTATCCTTGTTTCAAATTCAAATTTAATATCAAAGATCAGAAAATGGTGGGGGACTAGTTTAAAAGAATGAATGAAGTCCATAGAATGTATAGATTATCTCTGTTTCCATCCATTGTGACATTTTCTAGAGCATGTAATGGTACACTAGTTTTTGAAAAGAGCCTAGAAACTCTCCAGTTCACCTACCAGATGTGTTAAGATACATGAGGAGGCGTGTGTTCCTTGAGGTTTATAAACAAACGTGGGATATTTGTAGTATAAGAATTGGGTTTTAGTTACAGCAACAGATCACAAAGAGTCAAATGACGCTTGTGCCTACAAACAACAAGAATGGAGTTCAACTAGAATAGACTGAGCCCCTCAAAACCACAAGTGCAGGTAGTGGCAGGTTTAAGGTCACCCAGGCTAGTGCAGTGTTGATGCATGAGCACCAAGAGACATCATCTTTGCTAAGAAAAGTGATGCTGTGACAAGTAGGGCGACCAAAGACTAGTTGAAATCTCTTAAAGAACTTTTAAAATACAGTCTCATAAACCTATGCCCTCATTCTTCAGAAGGTGCCACAATTCAGTTCATAGCAGAAACTACTTAAGAAGAATGCTCTTCTGTCACCATCAAAGGCAATCAATCAGAAGCCACGTGACTTTCACAGGCTGTGCAGCTATGTCTAAAATGTCTCACAGACACAATGGCAGAGACTGATAAGGCAAACGGATTCAGCAGCTTCACTTTGGAAGTCTTTTATTGAAGTTCACTGGGCAGGAGAAGAAGTGAGTTGTGTATGAAGTGGGATAATGTGGACTACTCGGCTATGTGCCCATGGGTCAGTCACTGCTTTGGGGTTCTGATTTCGCATTTTTAAAGTAGGTGGGGATCAAGAAGCCTCAGAAGGTCTATTCAGGATCCATGCAGTCCTGTGAGCCTCTCAGGCATGACCCTAGGGTGGGGTTCTAAGTCCATCCCACCTCCATGATCACTTTGCTATCTGTGGCTAAGATCACTGGTGTGTCAGCTTAGGGCCATTGTCACACTCTGAGCTTCTTTCCAGGAAGTCTTTTTCTGTTAAGAAGGCTCTCCTTCTTTTGTCTCATTCTGACACATTTCACCTATTAATTAACAAAATTAAATCAGCTTCAGAAAGATAAGTATCACGTTTACTGTCATTTTGGAGTCCTAGTCGTTACAGATACATAAGATTGGAAATGTACAGATGACCTGGAAGTAGAGGCAAAGTCTCTGGAGAGGAATAAAAACTAGGAAAGGAGGAGGGAGAGGGACAAGAACAGGGAAAGGGGTAGAACGTGGGGAAACAGGCTCAAAGTGCATTGTGTATTTGCATGAGGACAGCCTTATGTAATCTTATATAATGAAAAACCAATGATCTAATCTTCTTTGAACCCCATGGCCCCTCTCATTTGCATAGTGCCTTAATTCGCTGCCTCAGTTCCTCATTAGACTTAGTGAGTCTTGGTATCTGACCTGTATGCTAATGCAGAGAAGGGTCTTTTAGGAAGAAAGGCAGAATATCTCTTAAAGGAAGTGCTTCACAAGACTCTCAATTTGGAAGGCTGAGTGAGGAGATGCCAGCCACCATCCAGGGAGCAGCATGTAATGGCACACAGGTTAAGCCATGGAAAACGTGACGACATATAGATTAACAAAAATGGGCTGAGTAAGTGTAAGAGCTAGTCAGTAGTAAGCCTGAGCTAATGGCTGAGCATTTTTAGTTAAAAAAATAAAGACTCTCAATTTAAACAACTACAGGCTAGGAGTGAGCAGGAATCATTGCACATTAGAAGAATAAATTTTTCTATACAATGGTTCTATAAACAATAATTAAGCACCTCTGCTATACCTAACACTGCACTAAGAACATTACATGTATTTTTGTAATCAATTGGATTTAAAATTTTCAATACTGACTATGAATCTGAAAATATATCTATTTAATTTCTGATATGTTTTTTTCTTTCCAGCTGTGCAAGTAGAAAAAGGCTTGACTATGTAGCTTACAATGGCCCTGGATTAAAAAAAAAATCCTCTATCAAGGTAGTATACCACTACAACCAGCTCTAATTTTCTCCATAATACCTTCTTTCCTTTAAAAAATTTAAATAAGACTTAAATTTTAGTATAAAATTCCATGAGCTTTAAAAATATGTGCACCTATACATATATATGCATATATAATTACCTTTCCCTCAATTATTTATACTATCCTTTGTGTTATCAAATTAATACATACTACAAAATATTTAAAGCAGAAGCAAAAAGCCTTAATATATTTCCAGTGTAAGAAACTTTACTATCAGATGGAAATGATTTTTCTGTCTATTCCATTTTGATGTAAGACAGTTATCCACTTGGAGCTTCTTTTATGTATGGTACGAGATAAAAGGGCTTTCTGGCTCTTGAAGAAGAGATAGTAAAAGGGAGAGGTGACATAGATAGGTGGGTCATAACTATTTCTTAATCTCTTTGTTGAAAACACCTTTTTTCCTTGTCTGGCTACCTGGTTTACTTTGTAAAACCAATCACCGAGGCACATAACTAACATTTTCCAGGATGTCTCTTTGTTGTGCTGGTGGTTGGTCCTCAGTCTTTAACCAACTCTTTGACCTCCTCTTCTTGACACTATTCTTTACAAGATTGTGTTGCCTATTTTAGGTCCTCTGACTTCTGATATTAATTTTATATGACGGTCTGAAACTTCCTTAAACACAACTGTCTGAATTTGACTGAGACCATCGACATATCGACCTGGAAAGGACCTAGCATCATGTTAAGTGTTCCAATCCGTGAGCACAGTGCCTTCTGTCAGGCTTCTGCCTCCATTAGCTGCCTCCTAATGTTAGCTTTAGCTTTCAGAATACAGAGGTTGCATATCCAATTTTGCAAAACGTGTCCTAAAATATTCCATGGGCTCATGAGATTACAAAATACAGTTACAATTTTAATTCCCAATTGTTTATTATTAATATACAATTGTACAAGTTAGTTTTTCATATTGAACTCTTCTGTTAGCTCACCAGTCTGACATTTCAGCTCATAATACACTATATATTCATAAGAATTTCTATGTGCATTTTAACTTTTACATAAGGGATAGTTGCTTATTTATTTCTAATATGTTGCCTTTTTATTTCTTTTAAACATACCCTAATAATTGAACTCCTGGGATTTTATTCTTCTTGCTGTTGAGTAGAAATAGTGGGAACGAGTCACCTTGTTCATATTTCTGTTTTGAGGGGAGAATGTATTTAGCTGTAAACCATGATATATGATGTTAAAGATAATTGTATGTGTACTTTCTTGAGACTGTTTCTTGAATGTGTTTTTCTTCATCTTTTTGAGATATTTATGTGGGGTTTCTCCTTTATTTGGTGGGTATATGGTTTGACTTTGAATAAATTATAGTACATTATTCTTTTAGTTATTGTTAGATTCTATTTGTTGACTGTAGTAGAATATTATTTTAAGGTGTGTTACTTTTGTTTATGTTGTGTTTGTTTAACTCTGTGAAGCTGTGTTATGGTGCCTATGTAAAACACCTGTTGGTCTAATAAAGAACTGACCAATAGCAAGGTAGGAGAAAGGATAGGCGGGGCTGGCAGGCAGAGAGTATATATAGAAGGAGAAAACTGGGAGGAGAGATGTAAGATCGAGGAGCCAGAGAAGGAGAAGGACTCCAGGGACCAGTCACCCAGCTACACAGCAAGCCATGGAGTAAGATTTACAGAAATTAGAGAACTGGAAAAGCCCAGAGGCAAGAGGTAGATGGGTTAATTTAAGGGAAGCTGGAAAGAAACTATGCCAAGCTAAGGCTGAGCTGGGTGGTGGGCCCCTCAAAAAAAGAGTAAAAACAGACAACAACAGTTAGCAACTTGTTAAAAAATATTATTTTCTATTTTTATGAAGCATGTTTCTTTATAGTTACCTTATTCTGGTAAAGAATGTTTATCTGCTGTAGTTATCAAGATAATGCTATTTTCGGAAATCAACCTGAAAGTGTTCCCATTTTCCCTTTCAGAGTTTGTGTAAATGGATACATATCATCTCAGATGTTCAATACAAATTACAAGACTGGAATTTTCTTTGTGACTAAGTCTTGTATTTACAAATTCAATTTATTTAAAATTTGTAAGTACTTTTTTTTTTAATTCTTATTTCATCAGCTTTGGAAAAATCATACGATTTAAGGAACCTGCACATTTTATCTATATTGTCAAATTTACTGTCGCTAACTTATTTATATCCAAGCTGGCATTTAGTATTTGTAGTGAACATTCTTCATTTCATTTTGATATCACTATTTGTTCTCTCTGACTCCTCTCTCTCTATTTGCCATTAGTTTTCCTTGACATTTTATCAACTTTGCTTTTTCCAAATAGAGATTTTGAATTTGTTTAATTTTTACTATTTTGTATTTCCTTGATTTTATAGACATTATTTCTGCTCTTATACTTAGTTTGAATTTTAATTTTTTGTCATTTATTACTGAAGAACATTATATTTAAACTCTACCTTTATTATCTACTATCTACAGTACTGTGCAGCTATTTAGAATTGTCTGAAAAATTCTTACTTGTAGCTTTTTATCTGATATATTATTATTATATTATTATTCATTTTAGAGAAATAACTACTGTTCTGTATAGGTGCTATTTTAAATATTTAATCCTGTTTGTGACTAGGCATATGGTCTTCCTTGGTGAATTTTCATAGGTATTTGAAATATTTTAAAAGAAGTAATCAGTTCAACTTGCTGTATTATGCTATTCAAACAATCTATATCTTTCATTTTCCTCCTATTTTCTATAACAAGCAAAATGCAAAACTCTAGATTTGTCTTTCTTTATAGCTGCCTGGTTCTTAAGTGTTTGAATGCATTCTTTCAAAGTACACTCATACTTAGTGTTATGCCTTGATAAATGTGAATATTTTATCTTCATAAAACTATTTGAACAGTTATCTTTGGATGTTAAATATGCTTTGTATGATATTAACATGGTGATTCAATGTTCTTCACACCTAGTGTCTGTATCGAATGCTTTTACATAATTTGAAAGTTACTCATGTCTGTGTTTAACAATTGTTGTTTGTTGACAAAAAATATTTGGGCTGTGTCTGTGCCTTATGGAGTGTTTATTTAGACCATTTATATTTAATGTGTTCATAAATCTGGTTGAATTCAAAGCCAATATGCTGGGTTTTTTGTTTTGTTTTTGTTTTGTTTTATATTTGTTTCATGTATAATTTGCTCATTTTCCCTCTGTCACTGCATTCTTTGAGACTATTATCTTATAATTAAGTTTGTTTTCTGTTGATTTTTCAAGTATGCTACCATGATTTTTTTTTAAAAGTTTTATTTATTTATTAATGTATACAGTGTTCTGCCTGCCTCTAAGTCTGCAGGCCAGAAGAGGGCACCAGATTTCACTACAGATGGTTGTGAGCCACCATGTGGTTGCTGGGAATTGAACCCAGAACCTCTGGAAGAGCAGTCAGTGCTCCCAACCTCTGAGACACCTCTCCAGCCCCTACCATGATTTTTTTTATGGTTGCCCTATACCTTACTATATGTACTGTGAACTCATTACGGTCTCTTCATTATATTTAAAGAATAATATATCATTTAAAATATGAGCATGTTATATAGTATATTTCTAATTATTTATAAAATCCTTTATACTATCATCATAATACTTACTACAAAGTATTTAAAATAGAAGAAAAATGCCTGAAATATTTCTCCTCTTACTTACTGTTTCCATTGACCTTTATTGCTTTGTATAGAACTAGAATTTTATCTGATGTCTCATTTCTTCAATTTAAATTTTTAATGGTGTATATGAGTGTATGCATGAGTGTATGTGGTGTGTGATGTGTGTTTGTGTGTGTGTGTGGTTTGTCATGTGTGTGTATGATGTGCGTGTGTGTTTCTGGTGTATGTGTCGTGTGGTGTGGTTTGTGTGTATTTGGTGTATGTCTCTGTGTGTGTGTGTGTGTGTGTGTGTGTGTGTGTGTGTGTGTGTGTTTCTGTTTGTGCATGCACATGCACAGTTCTGTTGACTCTGGTGTTTATAGTTCACACAAATAGACAATATATGATTTATGACATTTCTTCTGAGTTTGTGGTGGTAGAGGAATAGCAATAATGAAATGTCTAGTTTGTACCCCTGAAGCATTTATTTCTTTGAAAACAAAGGAAGGTGCTTCCTTCTGGCCATTGGAGTGGAAGAAGAGGAATTTGGGAGAACAGGTCTTTCTACGTTTTTCGCAAACCCTGTGGAACCTGCTCAAAGTTAGCCATGTCTATACTTTAGACAATGTTTGTACAAGATCTGACAGTTTCTTCACTCATGGTGATCTACCTTTTTAGTTCTTCACCTATTGAGCTCAATCCAAGACCTTTTTCTGTTAGCTCCAGTTGCATTCCTTCCTGAATAAGAACTTCCTGTCACTTATAGTTATCTCCGATGAATGCTTTGTTATCTCTAATCCTTACTGAACCATTTAAATCCAGCCTCGTGTATCTAGTGGCTCGTGTTTGTGCATGTTTTTCTTTATTAGTTCAAAATACTTCATGAATATTCTATTACATGGTATTGACTCTTCTCTGGCTATCACAATATACTGAGGAAGGCAGAGGGGTAAACTGAGACTGGAAGTAGGATATAGAATTCCATATCATATGCATCTAAATTTGGAAATAGTTTCTGGAATGTACTAATAATATGGTTGGAAAATTTTCTTAGCCTTCAAGCCTATTTCTACCTGACAAATAATGGAAGCATTTCCTGCCTGAGACTTTTTGTGGATGAACTCTACTATTACTCTTAAATATACAGAAAGATAGACATGGGTAGGTATGATATTACTGTTTCTTCCTCAAATCTTTTGTTCCCTAAATTCAATCCTAATTCCCATTCTGCCTCCCTCTTCCTAGTTAAATTCCATCAGTCATAAATAGTTCTTTAATTGGACTGAATCTAGTCTCTGGTTCTCTTGAATCAGGCATCAAATCACTCACAATTTTCAAGACCTTTTGATGTTGCTTTGTGAAGCTTGTTTGGAGCTCTGTGTCTTTGTTTTCTTCCTTCTCTCTTTTTTCAGCTATGAAGTCCTTTGTGTTCTGTCTGTGTTGTAGAATTTTATTTTCAACTCAAAATGCAGTTTACATGCAGTGTAAACAAAACACTGCATGTCTTCTTCTGGAAGATCATTGCCTTGTGAAGTTGATATGTGTTCAGTTGTCTGGCTTATCAAAATCTGTGTCTGTGAATTTCCCAATGTTCTCAATATTGGGATGCCAGTACTTAAACTAGAGATGGTGCATAAGTACTCTTACCTGAAAGGAGAGCTGTTCCAAGGTTCTGTCACTTCCACCATGATGTTTCCTCGTTTGCAATCAAGCAAAATAAGATTTCCATGGAGATGAAACAGAAAAGACTTTGTCTGATCAATTTTGATTTTTTATAAATAGAAATTCATATTGAATCTCTACTTGTAGCTTGAGGTGCTTGCTTGTCGGGTAACAGGCATGCAGGAAGTTAGCTAGTGAATTTCTAGCATGAAATATTTCTACTAGAGTCAATATAAAAGACAAGTCTGGTCACTTATATTGAAGGGAGTTTAAAATTTACTTCAAAAATAAAACCTAATTTAGGAGAGAGGGTAATTAAAGGCTAAGAGTTTGGAGAGCTAGGTTAATTAATGTTTATTGACTAGGTTAAATAAATATACAACCAAATAAATGAGTAAAGCATAAGTCAATGAATAAGCAAATGGAAGACTTGAATTTTAAGAAATGCTTTAAAAATCGGACCAAGTCATTAATTTGAAGGTATTTAAATCACGTAGACATTCTTCTCAGTGGGAACCCAAATTTATCTCATTATGTAAGTGAAATAAGCCTTTCCAGCAAAGATGCCTCTAAATAACAGTGGGCCAGGGACAGACCTTTTAAAAACCCCAAAAAGAAAACAAGATGAATATGATAGTCTCTTTTTAGAGAATGCTAATACAGTTCTCCTCTTTTGGATTATTGCTAATATATTTTATCAACAGGCCTGCTTCCTTCAAGCTAGCTTTAAATTCCATGACCAACTGAATGGAAAATGTGTTGGGACTTGAGTCTTTCTGCTCCCTGGATGTCTATCATCAATTTTAGAGTCTTATGCTGTCCCTGAAAATTATTTGGTACTGTATCTTTTCTGTTCTAGATGCATGAAATATTTGGTATGTTACCAAGTAGACCATTTACCCATATAAGTATACATGCCTCAAATGGCTAATGGACTCAGAAATACACATTAATTTCTGAAACTAACATGTATGGATGAGATAATAAGCAGCTGTGGCAGTAGTTTTGAAGGCTTTGTTGTGAGTAATAAGACATGAACTGATGCTGAGCTGACTGCCCAGAAAGAACTTGCCTACATTAGGGAGAAATAACAATGAGAAAAGACGAGGCTGCTTTCCTCTGGACAAGTCTTTAATATGGCAAGACACATGGGGGAAAAGTGAATGAGATGGAGGTATTGGCTTGCCATTTCTTAACAGCCAGTAGAATATAAGGGAAGGGGAAAATACATTATATCTCTGTTAAAAACACTTTTTGGGAATATAAATTTTTGGAATCTATAGTAAAAAAAAAAGTGACGGGGGATGAGAATGTGACAGATACAATAGAAAGTAGTCTTGAGGTCCTTGTGCCTCAACTTTAGTACAGACAGAGGGAGAGTTCAAGACTCAGCATACATACATGGGCTTTGGTGATGATCCAGCATAGGAAACTGTGTTAATCAAGGGGTACTCTACCTCTAAATGGCTTGAGTAGGGAACAGCTACTGAACAAGAAATGAAATAGCCCCTAATAGCCTCACTTGTGAGGCTCCGGAACATGTGGTGTCCAGGGGATCATCTTGAATGCCGTGGAAGCAGAGAATTGAATTACATAACTACTTATCCCTCTTTGAGACAAAGACTGCAAGAAGCTCTGGCAACACAAGAGAAACTACTTCCTAATACACTGATTCATTTATGGCATTACAGATGTTTTGGTTATTGTCAGCTGATGTCCCCATGAATGTTAAGGACTAGAAGATAGTAGAGGAAAGACAGGCACTCTTAAGGAACCTGGGTAGGGGAGAGGAGGTGTTTGATGTTCACCAGTCATGATAGGAATATTTTCACAGGAGAGTTAAGAAATATGTAATCTCATTAGGGAACTCAAGACTAGTCTGGGACATTATTGTCATTGCTGAGCCTCATAGTGCTATTTGTTTATTATGAGGTAGGAAAGGCTTTAGAAATCTAAATGATTTAGAAATGATTTAGACTGGTATCTAAATTAAGTTCCCAAAGTATTAAAGTACCCAGAAAAAATAAGAAAAAGACAGAGGAGACAACAGGATCTGTCCATATCACCCAAAAGCAAGATTTATGTCAAGCTGGTAGGGGAAAAATGAGGAAATTTCAAATGCTGGCCCAGTGAGTTTCTAGAAAGCTTTCAAGTAAGAATGGCAGATTGCTGAAGAAATGGCATAACAGTACACAAAATGCTACAGATGAAAAGTACTAAGCTTATCCTAAGGCTGGGTAATTATACTGCTCCCTCATGAGTATGCTGTGTATGTTTTTCCCACTCAAGAAAGCATATTAAAAGTTGGATAGTCACCTAGCCTTGGACAGTTTCCATGATGAGGTATGCCCAACAAAGAGACTGTTAGCTCAGTTCTGGCCAGAAGCCTTTCAGAACTGGGACCAGCTCAGATGGCAATTGGGCCAAATGAGAGCATGGCCTTTTCCACAGTTGTCTCTTAGAATGGTGTAAAAACTCAAGCAAGCTGCTGAGTCCTTTAGCAATTTAGAAGATATGTGAAAGTCCATGGAAGCTTCCAGAATGGGGAGGCAGGTGGATTACAGAGATCTAAATTAGGTAGTAATTCTCAACCATACTTTTGTACTTAACATCTCTCTTTCAGAGAAAAACCAATATAAATAATAAAGTGTGTGTGTGTGTGTGTGTGTGTGTGTGTGTGTGTGTGTGTGTGTGTGTGCTGTATTGGGCCTTGCTAACATTTTTGAACTGTCCCTCTAGCTTTTGAATCCCAAGGTCAACTAATAGTTTCTTGGAGAGAATGTTGATGGGCCATAAAAGAGGTTGTCTACACTTCGAAAAGCTTTCAGTGTATAATACTAACCCTCAAGTTGAAAAGCATTTGAAGAGACATAACAATTAAAGACTTGGAATGAGCCATACCATGTAGATAGCAAAGGTAATTCCCAGGAACCTTAAGTTTTGGGTAAAACTTGTTGCTAGGTGTGAGCTACCTTTCTATTAGTTATTCACCAAAGTCTCATAAACCATAAAGGCTATTTATTATCTTTTACAAAATGTTTATCACATAGTAAAAGCAGATGCAAAATACCTATTGCTAAAAATACCATACACTTTGAGTGTAGATTATTAAGAAATCAGGCTGAGACTGAGCTGGAAGCCACCTCCTCACTGTCTAGTTTTCCTAGTACCAGAAGGCTCCATGCAGCCTGTGGTGAGATAATTGTTAACAGCAGTCTTGCTTGGTTTTGAGATCTGCATTCTATGCGACTATCAGTATACCAGGTAAGATGTGCAAATGGGTGTAATGGTGGCATGATTATTATGGGTACATCCAACCTCTTTAAGTATACTTAAGGCCTGATCCATAAGGAGGAATCTATGTTTGTTACTGTAAGGCAAGGCAAAACTTACATTGTTTCTGACAGGATATTGCTATTGTTTTATTAAATGGATATGGTGTGGTTGTCAAGATGCCTTCTATCCATTTGCACTTATACTCACATTTTAATGCCACTGCCAGGTTCACTTATGAAGGAAAATGTCTTCTCTGTACTGAAGGTTGATTATTATGGAGACTCATAACCAGTCAAGTTATTGACATTAAGCAACTATTGTTGTGGCATAGTGGTCCATTGCTCAGGCATAAATGGAAGGATATCAGATGTCTGTACCACTTTCTCTTAAGTTCAGGTGACACCGTGGAATAGGGGAAGGGAAGAAAAACTAACAATTACAGGAAGGCTGGAGTACTGTGTAAATATATCATTTGGATTGCAAGATCCTGGAAGGAGGAGAGGGGTTCATAAGATTCAACAAGTTCACAAAACTTAAATACTTAAGAGACCCCTCCCCAAGTTTAATTAAGTAGCAAACAATTGCCACAGGAGAAGAGATTCTTTTGTATGGCTGCCTCTAAGTTGTACAGGAAAATTTAGTTTGTGTGACTTTTGTTAGTCAACACCCATGCGGAAGTGGAATTGTCAGTGATACAGATGCCTGAATCCCATGATATTCTCCTACAATTAACCCTCATCCATGCTCCTATTTTCTAGTGCCCTATCTTGAGTGAATAGACCCTTACTCATGTCTTCTCATTTGCAAAGCAATAAGGAGAAACGCTTCAGGCTTTATGAGCATTTTGGCATGGCTTAGCAGTGTTTTTAGAATCTTGGGAATTGAGATAATCTTAAGGAGGAACTAAGTTCAGTAGACGAAGAGGACATAGCATGCTATGAGGCACAGGAAATAAAGAAATCTGAAATTTAAACATAACTTAAGGTGATAGAGTGGAGATATATATAGTAGTGAATCACTGGTCATTCATATCCCTTAATATCAATTATAAAAAGACACAGGCTTACAGAATGGATACAAAAGCAGGACCCATCTTTCTGCTGCATACAAGAAACACATCTCAAATTCAAAGACAGACACTACCTAAGAATAAAAGACTGAGAAAAGACTTTCCAATCAAACAGTCTTAAGAAACAAGTGGGTGTAGCCACCCTGTTAGCCAGCAAAATAGACTTCAAACTAAAATCAATCAAAAGAGATCAAGAAGGGCATTACATACTCATCACAGGAAAGATCCACTGTGATAAAGTTTCAATTCTGAATATTTATGCCCCAAACACAAGGGCACCCATGTATGTAAAAGAACTTAAGATGCAAGTATAACCAACAGAATGCAAGAGATGGAAGAGAGGATCTCTGGCGTTGAAGATACGGTAGAAGAAATAGATTCATCAGTCAAAGAAAACACTAAATCCAACAGAGTCATGACCCAAAATGTCCAAGAAATTTGGGACACCATGAAAAGACCAAACCTTCGAATAATAGGGATAGAGGAGGGAGAAGAATACCAACTCAAAGGCACAGAAAATATATTCAACAAGATCATAGAAGAAAACTTTCCCAACTTAAAGAAGGAAATGCCTATGAAGATACAAGAAGCCTATAGAACACCAAACAGACTAGACCCCCCAAAAAAGTCCCCTTGTCACATAATAATTAAACAACTAAATGTACAGAATAAAGAAAGAATATTAAGAGCAGCAAAGGAAAAAGGCCAAGTGACTTATAAAGGCAAACCCATCAGAATAAAACCCGATTTCTCAATGGAGACTTTGAAAGCCAGAAGGACCTGGAGATGTAATGCAGACACTAAGAGACTGTGGATGCCAACCTAGACTAATATACCCAGCAAAACTTTCAATCATCATAGATGGAGTGAACAAGACATTCCAAGACAAAGCCAGATTTAAACAATACTTATCCATAAACCCAGCCCTACAGAAAGCACTAGAAGGAAAATTCCAACCTAAGGAAGTGAGATACACCCTTGAAAACACAGGCAATAGATAAAGCCACAGCAGTAAACCCCAAAGAAGAGAAATACACACACACTACCACCAAAAAATAACAGGAATGAACAATCACTGGTCATTAATATCCCTTAATATCAATGGACTTAATTCACCTATAAAAAGACATAGGCTTACAGAATGGATACAAAAGCAGGACCCATCTTTCTGCTACATACAAGAAACACACCTCAAATTCAAAGATAGACACTACCTAAGAATAAAAGGCTGTGAAAAGACTTTCCAATCAAACAGTCTTAAGAAACAAGCAGGTGTAGCCATCCTGATATCCAGCAAAATAGATTTCAAACTAAAATCAATCAAAAGAGATCAAGAAGGGCATTACACACTCATCACAGGAAAGATCCACCAAGATGAAGTTTCAATTCTGAACATTTATGCCCCAAACATAAGGGCACCCACATATGTAAAAGAAACATTACTAAAGCTTAAACCACATATAAAACCCCACACATTAATAGTGGGAGACCTCAACACCCCACTTTCACCACTGGACAGATCTCCCAAATTGAAACTTAACAGAGAAATAAAGGACTTAACTGATGTCATGACTCAAATGGACTTAATCGATATCTACAGAACATTCCATCCTAACAAAAAAGAATATACCTTCTTCTCAGCACCCCATGGAACCTTCTATAAAATTGACCACATACTTGGCCACAAAGCAAATCTCAACAGATACAAAACAATTGGAATAACCTCCTGTGTTCTATCAGACCACCATGGTTTAAAGTTAGATTTCAACAACAACAAAAACTACAGAAAACCTACAATCTCATGGAAACTGAATAATGCTCAACTGAATCACCAATGGGTTAAGGAAGACATAAAGAAAGAAATTAAAGACTTCCTAGAGATCAACGAAAATGAAGACATCACATACCCAAACATATGGGACACTATGAAAGCAGTGCTGACAGGGAAATTCATAGCACTAAATGCCCACATAAAGAAGTTGGAGAAATCTCACACTAGTGACTTAACAGAACACCTGAAAGTTCTAGAACAAGAAGAAGCAAAGTCTCCCAGGAAGAATAGACACCAGGAAATTATCAAAGTGAGAGCTGAAATCAATAAAATAGAAACAAAGAGAACAATACAAAAAAATAATGAAACAAAGAGTTGGTTCTTTGAGAAAATCAACAAGATAGACAAGCCCTTATCCAAACTAACCAAAAGACAGAGAGAGAGCATCCAAATCAACAAAATCAGAAATGAAAAGGGGGACATAACAACAGATATTGAGGAAATCCAGAGAATCATCAGGTCATACTTCAAAAACCTGTACTCCACAAAACTGGAAAATCTAAAAGAAATGGATAATTTTCTGGATAGGTACCACATACCTAAGTTAAATCAACACCAGATAAACTATTTAAATAATCCAATAACCCCTAAAGAAATAGAAACAGTCATTAAAAGACTCCCAAGCAAAAAAAGCCCAGGACCAGATGGTTTCAGCGCAGAATTCTACCAGATTTTCAAAGAAGAGTTAATACCAATACTCTCTAAATTGTTCCACACAATAGAAACAGAAGGAACATTACCAAACTCCTTCTATGAGGCTACAATTACCTTGATTCCTAAACCAAACAATGATACAACAAAGAAAGAGAACTACAGACCGATCTCTTTCATGAACATTGATGCAAAAATACTCAATAAAATACTGGCAAACAGACTCCAAGAACACATCAAAATAATTATACACCATGATCAATTAAGAAGTATTTAAAGCTGGGTGGTGGTAGTGCATGCCTTTAATCCAAACCCTGGGGAGGCAGAGGTAGGCAGATCTCTGTGAGTTTGAGGCCAGCTTGGTTCACAGAGCAATTATTCCAGGACAGGCTCCAAATATACACAAGGAAATCCTGTCTCACAAAAAATATTTTAAATTTGTAACAAAGACCAAAGATAGGTGCCTTTCAGAAGAGTGGCATTGATTATAAGAAGAGAAGGCAAAGTGACTATGTTGTACATTTTGTACATTAAAGGGGGACACAGAAAGCATACATAATTGGGTGTTCATTTGTTGGATGTGGACATAGGAAACGTGTTCATTAACAATAAATTAAAAATCTGTATGTCTTTAGGCAGCTGCAATGTTTGATTCTACAGCCATCTTTCTGCAATGTTTTTCAAATCTCACACATTTATCAAGTAACATCATTACCTGGACATCCAAAGCAGAGGAAATTGCCCTCAAGTTACAAAACAAAGATTAGAGACCCAAGGTTTTAGTGTGTCCTCTACAAATGAGTGAATATATGGAAAAAGAACCTAACTATCCATTTTCAGGTTAGCTTACACATGTGTTATTTCTGGTCTATTGAAAGGATTAACGGCTAGTATGTTGTTCAAAAGACTTTGGGAGCACACAAATATGTAAGTGCAGAGCAAAGAACTGAATCAGATGGGAGACACCACCCAGACTCTTGGCAACCCAAACTTCACTTGGAAGCAATTAGCAGCTCAAGACTGATATCATAGAGGATCAAAGTGTTCACTGTGAAGTGATTTGGAGAACTGAGGCCATCAGTGACTTCACAGAAAACCACGCAGAGATTGTGAAACTCATTGCATTTTGCAACACTATACACAGCACAGCAATCAGACCTAATCCAGAGAAATCCTGCTGACATAAAAAAATACTCTTTCTTATGCTTCCAAGGACTTGTAGTATCACATATTCTCCCTCCACTCCCAGACCCAGCTTTTGGTGGTCTGCTCTCTATTTTGGAAACTTCTTTAACAGTAAGCATGGTTACTGGCCAGCCTTCTGCTTTACAAAGGAATTAAGACTGGAGGACAAGGACTAAAGTTGGGAAAGTAAAGGCAGACTTTAAATACATTCTCTCAGCCTATTTAAAGTAATTTTGACCACTTCCTTAAACAGAAGTGATACAAGAAGAAATAAGAATGAAAATGTATTTGGCACAGGATAGTAGAGGATTGGACAAGAGGCAGAGAGATCTCAAAAAAACCTTTCACATCTTGAAAAATCTATTAAAGACTTCTTAGTAACCTCTTTCATTATAAACTGGTCTTTTTGTTTTAAGGATTTTATTAAAATTTGTGGCTATAAGTTTGTAAGAGGATAAAATGCTCACTAACTCAAAAGATCTTTTGGCATGCAAGAAACAATAGTGAATGGTTTGTGTGTGCCTGTATGTGAATGAGTGCTTGGGTGTGTTTGGAAAACCAGTGGCTCCTGAGATTTCAAAGTCTAACATGGAGTTCCATCCGTGTAAGAGGATAAAATGTATAGTTGCCAAATATGAAACTTAAAGGAAAAATCAGAACAAAGAGACAAATGGAATGCTAGCTTCTATACAAGGATCATGCTCCCAAGATCTCATTCTCCTGGGGGAAATTCAGACTTCATTTGTTAGGAAGTTCTGCATAGCAAGCCCTTATGTTCTTTTCCATTGATATCACATTCCACCTCCCCTTTTCAACCCCTAAGTACCACACACATACACACACACACACACACACGACACTTCAGAATGTTCCTGTTCCCTACTACATTAGTTTACTATTGTTGCTATAGCAACCACCACAGACTGGTTAAAACAGCATAAATTGACTCTCTTATCCTGCTAGAGTTGAAAAGTGCAACATTACTCTTATTGGACCAAAATGAAGGTGTTTAGAGCTTTGTCCCTGTTTGCAGACCTAGAGATAATATACAATTTAACTTTTCTAGTGTCTAGAGACTGCCTGAATCCCTTGTTTTATTACCCCTCCTCTTCTACTTCAAAGTCAGCAGCATGCAACTTACAATCTCTCTATAGCTCTGACCTTGTCTGTTTCTTTCCTTCTTTTAATGACAATATAAGAATTTACCCACTAGGGCCCTGCAGGACAACCTGTCTATTCT
The DNA here is from genome assembly GCA_902168405.1 of Peromyscus aztecus. Classification (NCBI taxonomy): domain Eukaryota; kingdom Metazoa; phylum Chordata; class Mammalia; order Rodentia; family Cricetidae; genus Peromyscus; species Peromyscus aztecus. Next base: position 42,101 of record CABHPQ010169909.1, read on the forward strand.
AAAACATCCCTATGATCACAGCTGTAATGCCCCAGTGACATATGAGGTAGCTATGCATGGGTTTTGAGAATTAGACTACGGCCATCTTTGGAAGGCTTGTATTTTCCCTACTATGAGAAACACTAAGCATGTTACAACTTCCATATATTCTTTAGATGACTTCTCTGTCCATTCCCTCTCCTCCTAAGAGGACAGACGCCTTCCTTGGCTATGACCTTTTTTTGGGAATCTTTCTCTAATTATCTAACTTTGCCTTGGAAGATTAACTTCAATCCTTATCTCCATGTCAACATGTTAAATACTGAGTTTATTATAGCACACATCACATGACATTCTTTTTTGTCATTTATGTTCTTCCTGAACATAAATAAGGTGAGAGTTTATCTGGGTCAAAATGTATACTTTATTCATTAGGTTTTCATTGAGAGAACCTAGGGGTTTTCATTGGTAAAGAGGGTTGTTCTTATTTTTAATGGAATTCATTGATGAAAGAATGATGTTTTGCCATGAGAATATCTTGTTTTGTTCTTTCTAACTCCAGTGTTAAAACAGTGGTTAACTGAATGCTAAAAGGGCTGTGCTGCATGAATTCAGAATTCAGAACAACCTTGAAGGAAGTGATGGCAGAACCCAGAGCTAAGAGTTCTGAATCAACAACACTGGGTCTGGTTTTGATTCACCATGGGGAAAAGATATGTTCTCATCAAAACAGCTGTAAATCAAGAATATGCTCTTTGAAAATAGAGGCCATGTCACTGCACTGGGTACAATTAACAAAAAATAGAAATGCATCCATCAGCAAGCCTGGGAAGATTGTTTTTGTGAATGTGGATAAGCCAGTAAAGAACAGCTACTTTCTCACTGCAGGAGAAAATTCAAGAAAATAAAAATATTTAAAAGCCATATTAAAATGTATGTTAATAAGGTTTTAATATTTTGTGGGTTTCTTAAGTTCTTTGTATATTCTGGATATTGTTTCTCCATTAGATGTATCACTAGCAAATATTCCTTCCATTCTATGCATTTTTGTTCCAGTTTCATTCTGTTGCTGTGGCAAACACCATGACTAAAAGCAATTTAAGGGAAGAAAGTATTCACTTGGCTTAAAGTTCTACATCATAGTTCACCAGGAAGAGAAGTCAGGTGAGGAACTCAAGCAAGAATTTGAACACAAAAATCATGGAGGAATGTTGCTTGATAATTTCCTCAAAGACTCATGCTTAGCTAGCTTTCTTATACAGCTCAAGACCACCTTCCTAAGGAATGATGCCACCAACAGTGGACTGGACCCGCTTAAAGTAATTAACAATCAAGACAATCTCCCACAGAAATAAGGAAATAAGGTCAGCAATTGACAAGTGAACTTCATAATCTTTTAAATATGACATTTCAAAGCAGCAAAGAGACAATTAATGTATTAAAAAGGCAGCTGTCCTACTTAGCATTATTATGAAACTGACACAGTCTGGTGTCACCTAAGAGAGGAATCTCAATTAAATATTGCCCAGATCAGGTTGGCCTTTAGCATATCTGTGGGATATGATGTAGAAATTTAAGCCAAGTGAATACTTTCTTCTTACTTTGATGTAACCTAGGTTCAGTCTTATTGAGACATTCCTTGTGGAGACTTTTATGTTAATGTCACTTCCCTACTTTTCCCTCTAATAGTTATAGAGTTTATATCTGCAATATATAATATATATGGATGTATGCAAATTTTAAAAATACACTAATTCTAAAAGTCTCTGTAGAGGGACTAGGCAGGTGGCTCAGTAGTTAAGGGAATTTGCTGATCTTTCAGAAAACCTAAGTTCAATTCCTGGCACCCACATGACAACTCACAACTGTCTCTAGGGAATAGCCAATGCCCACTTCTGGTGACAATTTCCTTTGATGTAACTCTAAAGAGATTTTAACCATTTTGATTCTTTTCTGTGTATGGGTGTTTACCTGCATGTGTGTCTTTGCACCAGGAGTGTCTGGTGCCTGCTTTGGTTGATTACTCTTCTTGTGTTGCATCAATCGGAGATTCGTGAGGATGCTTTATTATTTGGTTTTGTTGTAAATATTGTCCATGGCTTCTGGTATTATCATCATTCCTTCTTCTATACAATGATTCTTAGTGTGGAATCTATAGTGTAATTCTGACTGTTTCTGGGAATCTCATAAGAAGTTTATATAATATTGACTTTTCTATTATTAATTTATAACTTCATTTCATTCAATTCCGGTGACTGCCCTGTCTAATTTAAAGCTGCCTTTATCTGAGACTAGCTCTATGACCTGTGATATAGATGATTTTTATCAAATGCACATTTTCTGTTTAAAACTTATCTGTTGCTCAGTGCTGCGGTGTGTATTGAACAATGATCGATTAAGTAATCGATCCATATTTTGGCACTTCGGTATGTGACTGTTTCCCTTCCTGAAGAATATCTTGACTTTCCCTTTTGGACATCTCTCCCAGATCCTGACTCTCTATGTTTGTTTATTACTGGGTGTAACTTCTGGACAGTCATTGTTACCTCCCATCATAAGCAATTTGCCAATTCATTGTCCTCCACAGGATATTTCTGTTGAAAAGCCAGTACTTGGCATTACTATTTCACAACTGTTGATGTATCTTTTTCCTTCTTTTTGTAAATTTTGGGCTTTCTCTCCAATTTTTTCCTAGTTTTCCTTCTTAATAATTTCTTAGGCTTTATGGTTATCTCTTGAATCTGTGGTTTGATGTATTTTGTCAGTTTTGAAAACCAGACAAGGTGTTGATACTGCTTCTGACAAATACTACTTACATTCTCTCCCTGGGTCACCAATTATAAGTAAAGGTTATCTTCTTATCATGTCTCCTGTATCTTTTGTGCTTTTATTTTCTATTCAATTTCTCTATTATTTTTAATTTTCTCATTTCTAATTTTTATACTAATTTATTATCATTTTTATTTTAAATTTTATATTTGTATTTATTCTTATTTTTTCCTGTGGTCCACTTCAAAGATCATTACATCTGTATTTTAATTAATTCCTACATTGATTTACTATATTTAACCTGTTATTTACCCTATTATATGAGTTTTTAATGAAATATGTTCCAGTGAATTTTCAGTCTGGATATCCATTGTGGCTTCTAGCAATCATGTAAGATTGTTACCTTTTTATTTATTTCATTACATTACTCAATACTTTATAAGCCTGTTTCAATTATTCCAAACTCTGTGTTAGTCATGAATCTTCCATTGTTCCTTTTTTTAAACATATTTTCTTTTTCCTTTTAGTTTTTAGTCCTATGTATTTGCATGCCTAGTGTTTTCATTATAGACACCAAATAATGTGCATGTGAAGGATTAGGGATTCTGAGTTGTGTTATTTTATTACAGAGATGATTCATTCACCTTTCTGAATTGGTTAATAAAGTAAGGAGAATCGCTTTGTGAAAAATCTGAGTTGAGCATGTTTTGAGCTTAGTTTTCAGTTACATAAGGGCTGATTTGGTTCTCATCTATCCATATTAGACATGTGATCTTTCAGGAGTCTTAACAGAAAGTCTGGAATTTACTAAGGTTCCCTATCTACACTGAAAATTTATCTGCAGATGTTTTCTTCTGACCATCGTGAGATAGCTAAGCTCACCTTGGTTCTCATTTCCCTTTAATGCCTTCGTTGTTATTAAACAACTAGACCTTTGACTTCATGCGACTTAGGAATTAAAAAGTACAGACTTGGTAGAGAGTTCAATGCACTTCTATAGACATTTCATTCTACTTCATTATTCACAAAAGACGAAAACACTTGGCTACCTTTCTTTCTGTGTAGACTCATGAGACTAGCAAAATTAGATGGAGGGAGATGGTAAGGAAGGAATCAGTTTTTGACCCTTCCAGTGGTGGCTTTGGGGCTGTTTGGTCAACACCTTCAAATATCCCAATTTTAACAAATCATGTCATTGAAGGGACATTTTTGCAAGAATCAAAACCTTGCTTTAACAAGTTGCCCACCCAGCATTGTAGCCATGCTTTGATAGGAATGTTGGTCTGAAATTAGCTGTCCTGTCATAGTGACAATTCCTGCATCTTCTGCTTTTTACTTAAAAATGTTTGAGATTATTTAAAATTTGTTTAAAACAAACTGCATGTACATAGGGCACATTGTATTCTGTTTGTGACCTTAAATG
>CABHPQ010169910.1:0-15875 GCA_902168405.1 Peromyscus aztecus
TTTCAGTAAGGGCTGTTCCACATCTGGAATTAGTTTCCCTATCCTCTTCTGGAACCAGGGCCGACCTTCCTCCACCGTCCTAGCTCTATGTCCTTCTCCATCAACACGGCTCAGATGAGTCAAACACCTTCTGTGCTTTACAACCATGCAGATTTGAGCACATTCCTACCTCTTATTCCTCTACAACCGAAGCCATGTGTGGTTCCTCCCATTAGGGCCTCAGCCCTGTGGTACCAGCCCACCTTAGGCCTTGGCAGAGAGATACCTGTCAAAGTCCAGGCCAGAAGCTGCATCACAGAGGGTCTATGGAAGCCAGGGCCCTCAGCGTCTCTTTTTAGACCCTTTATCCCACCTCCCACATGCTCAGGCCTAGGGAAGCTCTTCCCAGTCAGCTCAGTTCTTCCGGTGTGCTCAGCATCCACAGCAGCAGGGTCTCACAGCAACAGGAGCCCCTCTGAGCATGTCCATCTCAGTCACTGCTGGACTCTAGGATAGGAGGCCATGACGGTCACATGGTCTATGTCAGTCTTTGACATCCACAAGGGCAAAAGAACTAGAAATATCTACTTTTCCATCAGTGTGCACTGCAGTGTATGAGGTTTGGAATGACAATAGTGTATTAGCTTCTACTGGGTAACTATTCAGAGAAGCATCATTTTTACCTAGGGGAGAAGGAGGTAGATAGAGAATAACACAACCAAGACGGCCTTGCTATATTTATTTTAAAGGCAACAGATACAGAATTATAAGAGATGCACATATTCAAAGGCATAATTCAGAATCAGACTTAAACAGGAATCAAGGAAAGTGGAAAAAAGAGAAAAAAAGGTGTGAAGAAATATCTTTATTTACACATTTGTGGTTATGCTGCATCCATATAGTTCCTAAGACTACCTGAGCTTCTCATTGTTAGGGAGTACTTGACCTGAGACTGTAATCAGAATGTGTGGACTTGTTAAATAAAAGTCTCCCGGTGTTGGATGCAAACTGCTACAAAAAAAAAATCCAAGATGCAAGACACAGATTAATCATGCCTTAATCCAGCATTGGGAGACAGAGTCAGGCAGATCTCTGAGTCCTAGGTCAGTCATGGCTACAGAAAGACTCTTTGTCTCAAAACAAACACTAAAAAATGTTTCATTTAACTCAAATAAACTTAAAACTCCAAGCAGCCTTGGCTTCAGGGTTTTGTCCTGTCTGACATTTAATAAATAACAAGACGGGTGGCTACAGCTTAATGCCTCCCTGACGAAAATAGACAGAGCACCACATTCTTCTGGGAGATGAAGTAAAAATCTCCCCTTGGGTCAGGAAACTTTCAAAGACATGATTTATATAGGCCCAGATGCAGGTGACACACAGTTTCTGATAGGGAACTGGAAAACAAACCTGCCCTGGAGACTTATAAGGACCTAGCTATTGGAGACAATGAAAACAAAGAAGAGTGCAGAATCAAGGGAGTAACGTATGTTAGAAATCATACGGTCACATATGTGTTCAGTTTAGGTGTTACATTTACTTTGAGGAGATGGTTCTATTGTAGTGGTATTGTGTTCCCCAAAATATTGTGTATGCTAATAAACTTATCTGGGGTCAGAGAACAGAACAGCCACAACATTAAACATGACGATAGGCAGTGGTAGCACACGCCTTTAATCCTAGCATTCCAGAGACAGAAATCCCTCTGGATCTCTGTGAGTTCAAGGCCACATTGGAAATGGCCAGGCAAGGTGACAGACGCCTTTAATCCCAGGGAGTAGCAGAAAGGTATATAAGACGTGAGGACCAGAAACTAGAGGCATTTGGCCTGGTTAAGCTTTCAGGCTTCTAGCAGCAGTTCAGCTGAGACCCATTCTGGATGAGGACTCAGAGGCCTCCAGTGTGAGGAAACAAGACCAGCTGAAGATCCGGCGAGGTGAGAGAGCTGTGGCTTATTCTGTCTCTCTGACCTTCCAGTGTTCACCCCAATACCTGGCTCAGGTTTGATTTTATTAATAAGAACTGTTAAGAGTCATGCTACAGTTCTATGGCTTTAATAACTTTGAAAACCATTTGTATCCTTTAGAGAGAAGATAGAAATAAATTTCTACCAAAAGGTAGTAACTGACTCGACAACCCGCATCAACCATGTTAGGACAGAGGCTGAACTGAGCCTAGGATTCTCTGGCCACCAAAGCACAAGTGACCTCAATGTCATCTAATCTCCAGTCATTAATTTGGTGCCATCCTGCACAAAAGATGAGCCCATGCTCAGACCTACAGTAGAGAGGAAACACCCCCCCCCCCCCCCGGGCTCCTCCCACAGCTGCATGGTTAATGTGTTCAAAGCTGCCTTGCTTTGCTCCCTTGAGCACACATTAGAGTGGATTCCAAGGCAGGTAAATGCCTTAAACACACTGCTTCAGGTTTCTCTGCTCTAAGGAAGTATCTCTCAGCCCTCTCCATTTGCAAAAGAGCTTACTCTGCTCCCCTAAATATCTCTGTACTGATTTTCTGCAACTGGGAAAAGAAAATGCTTCTACTCACCAAGACCCATCTTCTCTGTTCCTCCAGGCCATTGCAGCCCAGCATGCCAGGGAGAGCTGTAAGACACCCCTGAAGGACACAGACCAGACACAAGAACACGAGGTCCTCTGGTTTGTGGTGGGCAACACATGCTGGTATACCTCCATTGTCCTGTCCAACTTCCTAAGTCTCTCAGCATCCACTTATGTGGACTTACAGAATATAGATTTTCTGTTCTCTATTTGTGCCCCATGCAACCTTTCTGTTGTGATTTTTAGTGAGGATGTCCCCCCCTAGGCTCATGTATTTGAACACCTGATTCCCAGGAAGTTATGCTGTTTGGGGATGTTGGGAATTATGCTCTTGGTGGAGGAAATACATAGTTGGGCCAGGTTTTGGGATTTCAAAGATACACACCACTCCCAATTCTCGCTCTTCTATGTTTTGGGGGGTGTGTGTGTGTGTGTGTGTGTGTGTAATTACAGTAAATGATATGAGCCCTCAGCTCCCTGTTCCTATGGCCATGCTTTCCACTTGATGCGACACCTGGAACCACATGCCCTGATCTTCCTCCTAGAAGTTGCTTTGGTCATGGTGTTTTTTAACAGTAATAGAAAAATAACCAATACACACACTTTTAAGCAACAGACATATTTTACCTTGACAGAAATGCAGGAATGGATTCATTTGCCATATTTGCCAGGAGTAGTTGTCCTGAAGCATTGTGGGAGAGCCTGTAAAGCATAAAGCCACAGCTGAACAACAACTCTCTGCAGGGTCAGGCTGCTACCCTATATGATGTAGTTTATCCTCTAAGCCAGAAATGACATTTTCATCTACAGCTACAGGACATTGTTTCCAAATCAAAGAGATGTGCAGACAACTCCCCTCCTAGAAAGGACTGCACTCAGAGTTCTGGTTTCTGAATCTGGTAAGGTGATGTTCACCTGTAATTCCAGCCTTCTGTGGGCTGAGGTAGAAGGGTAGAGTTTTCACACTCAGCCTCAGCCACATAGTGTGGTCCTGTCTGGAAAATGAGCTTCTCTCTGTGCAACCTGAGTTGGGACTGCCCAGAACTTTTAGTTCCTGAGAAATGAGTCAACATAAGTACTGGATTAATATGTAGCTAGGTCCTCAATTCTGATTTCAGGGGAAATAGGGTTCACTGAAATGTCTCTCAAAGTTTAATGACTCCTAATTAAATCTATCATAGACTTCTGCAGCACGATAAAGGAAAGACCACTAAGACACCATAACAATCAAGTTTATGGTCACTGTAGCAGATAGAGAACCCTTGCAGCTTAAACACTTGAGGTTAGAGTCCCGTGAAACACTCTCCAGAGGTCCTTTAAGTCCCTCTCTTCACAATGACTCCCCAATCCATTTGGCCAAAAACACTGGCAACTTAGTGCCAAGGAGTATGCACACTGCAGTATGACACCAGGAAACCATGTTGTGACAACCCAGCTGAGACCTTCCTATTGTAGTTTGCTCTCTCTGCAGGAGAGGCAGAAAATTTGCAATGGACCCAGATGTGTCCTGCTTCCCCAAAGAGTCCTTAGAATGTTATTGTCTGCAAGTCATCATAAATAGCTAACTACAGAACTTTCATACAATTTCACCCAAGTAGTTGATGTGTTTTCTAGAATAGAACAAGATTTCAATAAGCTGAATTGGCGATTCTCCAAGATTCCAGTGATGGCCTGCATCAGAGTCACCCAGGGGCATATTAAAAATACAGATATCTGGACAGGGACCCCAGTGCCTGAACCAGAAGTTCTGGGAGCAGATGGCATTTTTTTTACAGGCTACTCCAGTGGCAGTGCATATTAAACTTGGAAAAAGTGCCTCTGTTAGAGTTAGTTACTCATGAGGAGAAATGATCCCGATACATTGTCCAAATGTAACTGTTAACCTGGCCGATATGGAACTGGAAGAGTCAAGGATGGCTGTGTATATATCCATATATATTTGCCTTGGCAGATAACAATGTGGATTACTGTGCTCTTAACCAAGTCAAAACTTTCACAAGAGCTATGACTCATTTTCTTATCATTAGTCGCTTGAAAAGAGACAGTAAGGAAGTGGCTGTGGAAGAGAAACGTCCCTTCTCGTGCATCTCCACAACTGCTCCACACACCAGGCTCCAGCCCCTTCACAGCAAACTCTTTAAACCACCTTCCCAGTCCCAAGGCCACATTCCACTCAAAGTTAAAGGATGCAGATAGACAAACAGGTGAATAAACACTTCTCCAGATGAATGAAGGTGGCCAGCTGGGCCTGAAAAAACACTCATCATTAGTCACCAGGGGAAGGCAAAGTGAAACCACAGTGAAATGCCATTTCACACCTACTAGAGTAGCTAGGAAAACATGTGCTAATTAAGGGAAATATCAAATTTTTGCAGAAGCCAAAACAGAATCCCTGTATATTATGATTTCAATGAAAACAATGATGTGTATGTGTGTGTGTGTGTGTGTGTGTGTGTGTGTGTGTGTGTAAAATGATGGAATTGTTACAGAAGACAATTTGTAAAATGAGAGAATTTTTGTGGAAGACAATTTGGCATTTACCCAACAAGTTAAACATAAAATTACCGTATGACGCAGAGATTCCAGTTATAGGTATAATTGCAAGGAAATTAAAAACAGGCATTCAAATATCTATTTAAAGTTAATTTTGTTATACTATATATTTCTACTCTTGTTTAAGGTATTATGTTTGTGCAGCTCATTTGAAATTGTAATGTATAATTAAGAAATATGGATTAATAATTAGTCTTCTGTGATAGTCAAACTTATAGTCATGTTAGTTAAGTTTTCTAGATATACGTAGATATATTTCAGCTAGATAGATGATCTTCAAATACTTCAAAGACCTACAGAATATGGCATTTAAAATGTTTTAAAACTTAGACTTTTCTGGACAATAAGACATGTCTGCTCCTGGAAGCACCAATTACTTCAAGGAAGATGATGGGCACTGAAACCACTCCACATGGAGTTTATCATCTTTTGGCAAAAATAGCCATTTGGGCAAGAAACTGTTCTTGCCTGGACTGTGTAACAAAATGTTGTATCAACTAGACATGCAGGACCCATAGTAAGGTGACCACTGAACTTTCCAAGGCGAGATGGTCCTTCAGGTTCCTGCCTCACAGAGGAGAATGCCAGACATTCTACAGGACACAGGGAAAACCGACTGAGTGACTCTAGGCCTAGAGGCTGAAGATGGATGCCCCAACATTTCAGAGGAACTTTGGATGACTGTCAAGGCAGTCAGCTGTCTCTGTCATTTCCAGAATTTTGGAAGTTGCTTACAATGCATTTCCTCTTTATTTAGGTAATATTATATCCTTCTGAGGTCTTTGTTGTAGTTGAAGACTAGATAGTTATATTAATAGTTTTCCTTAGTCATGATAAAAGACAAATTAGATATGAAACTTTAGACTCACAAATATAGGATAGATGATAGAATATTTTCTTTAATTTTGCCAAGTACAAATAGACTAAATATTATAACTGTAATAATTGCTTGATAACTGTTTCACTATATGTAATTTTACTATGTTAAAGTTAAAACCTTCCTTTTGGATTAGACAGAAAAGGGGAAGTGCTGTGGGATGTCGTTCTGTATGCTGTGAATATGTATTGCTATGATTGGTTGATAAATAAAACGCTGATTGGCCAGTTGGCAGACAGGAGGTGTAGGCAGGGCAAACAGGTGAGGAGAATTCTGGGTAGAGGAAGGCTGAGTTAGGAGTTGCCAGCCAGATACAGTAGAAGCAAGATGACAAGGCAGAACTGTGAAAAGGTACCAAGCCACATGGCTAAACATAAATAAGAACTATGGGTTAATTTAAGTATAAGAACTAGTCAGTAATAAATCTGAGCTAATGACTGTGCAGTTATAATTAATATAAGCCTCTGTGTGGTTACTTGGGGGATGCGAGTGGGCGAGATTTTTCCCGACTTCCAGCCAGCTGGGACAGAGGAAAACTTCCAACTACACTGCATTATTATTTATCTGTGTGTAATAACCTGCCTCCCTGCCAACTGTGTATGATAAACACTCTGAGCTTCTGAGAAACTAAGGTTTCTCTGTCAGAGATAGACTACCCAATCCAGGTGTGTGTGTGTGTGTGTGTGTGTGTGTGTGTGTGTGTGTGTCATTTTTTTCATTCCCTTGCTACCCCAGTCAGATCAATCCCTGGAGCTGTGCAAGGAAATATGAGGATGTGGCAGGATTATGGCTAATGGCATCCAGACATTGTGGAACATGCCTGTGATCCAGCACCTTGGGGGTTGGAAGCAGGATATGTGCTTACCGTTATTCTCAGATATATAGCAAGTTGCAGGCCAGCCTGGGTTTGTCCCTTTTCACAAAACAAAAGTAAATAAAATTGTTAATGGTAAATTCTATGGCATGAATTTTATTTGGATAAAAATTCTATAAGCTTCCAAGTTCACTTAGCAGTAGTCTGGGAAAGTTAAATCAAAGTTTTAGACCTCAGAGTTTGAGTTGCCCATGAGGCATCCACGTGAAGATTCCAGAATAAAATTAAGACCACAGTAGAGGAGTAAGGGGAGAGATCTGGACCAGCAAAGGATCTGAGCATTGTCTGGCTGGATACATACATACCTGTGGGTGTGGGCTCTCCTTGGAGTGAGTGAAGTGGATCATAAGCTCTAGGGAGAAATCCCATCACTGTCCCATTTAGTCCCCTCTGTGGTGTGGGCCTTACATTCACTTGTCATATGTGATGGAAATGGGGCATAGTGAGGACACTTTTTATCTGTGAGTAGCAATTACCAAAGCACACACACAGCAGACTCTCTTCAGCCTCCATTGCTCTCTGTGCCAGATGCAGAGTGCACAGGCATCCTTCCTCACCTTCACAGCCCTTGAGGCAAGAGTTTGTGGGCCTTTGATTAGAGAGATGAATCATGAAGGATGGGTCACAAGAAGAGATGGGATGTGTCTCAATAAAACCAGATCAAACTTTTCCTATGTCACCTTTTTTTTTCAATTCTATGTTTGAACCCATATGCTGAGCAAGTTTTCAGCCACTGAACTGCCCCCAATCCCTTCCAAAGCTGTCCTAATATCTGACTTGAAATTCATTGAAAGGCATGAAAATATCTCAACTAACATTTTTGTCTATTTTTGTGACAGGGTTCCATATAGCTCATACTTGCCTCAAATTCCTGATCCTCCTTCCTCCTAAGCGATGAGATTAAAGATATTCATCACAACACCCAGCATAAGCTGTCATAAGGAGAATAGGGTAAACCCTGATTGTTTTGTGTCTAGAGGAAGGATATATGAGTATTATTGTATTATTTTCTCCATGTTTATGCTGACATATTTACAATAGCTTTAACATGATGGGGATTGAGATTCCATTCAGTTTTGTTTAAGCACAGTCTTGTTTCAGTCATTTAGCTAGGAAGTATCTGTAAGACAGACCAGTTGGGTGGTAACTTCCTATTATAACAACAGTTTAAGCCTCACTTTACAACAAATGTTTCAGTACAGTGAATATGTATAATGTACAGTATAAGTTTCATGTACAGTATAATGGCTAGCAATTATCTTTGGGCCAATAAGAAGTCAAGGCAGAGCTGCTTTGACCACCCCACTCCATACCCGATTTCCCACATCCTCCTCCAGGGTATAGCCTGGTGAGTAACCCCTATTGTAACCTTATTCTTCCACAACCTGCCAGATCTAATGTGGGTCCCACAGCCTTGGCCTCATCTGGCCATCTTTTCCACGCATTAGCAAACCTCTAGACTTTGGCAGGGTCCCACATACATGCCCTGGCCTAGTCCTAACCACGTCCTCCTGTACTGCAGCCAAGTTCTAGGTATCCACCAGGACATGTCCTACCTGCATCCATACACAGGACCCTTTGCTCCACCTCCACAACCCCACTCCATACCCAGACTTGTCACATCCTCCACCAGAGTTTAGCCTGGTGAATAACCATGACATCCTCTTGCACACCTTTCCCACAATCTGCAAGGTTTAGCCTGGGTCCCACAACCAGTACACCAGCCTAGTCTGGCCTTCCATGTACTCATTGCAGAAGAGCTCTAGGCTTGGCCCAGTATACTCCTTACCCGTGAGCCAAGCCACAGGACTCTTCCACATCTTATCCTACCTTTCTACTCAGACATATCTACCCACACACTACCAGCATGGACCAAGGAACAAAACATCCCAACCCCTCTGTCCACCTGACTTCATTCTACCCAAGCCATTTCCAACCTCTAGACCTAATATACCCCCAGAACAACAACATCAAAAATCAATAACACAATGACCATAACTAACACAATTTCAATAATAACCTTAAGTCTAAATGGTCTAAATTTTCTAGTCAAAAGACACAGACTGACTGAATGAATGAAGAAACACAATCCATCTATCTGCTGCCTACAAGAAACACATCTTAGCTTTAAAGACAAGCACTATATTAGAGTAAATGGATCGACAAAATACTACACTAAAATGGCACCAAGAAGCAAGCAGCCTTCGCTATCCTAATACCTGGCAAAATAGACTTCAAATTACAACTAATCAGGAGACCTAAGAGACACTTCATTCTAATCAGGAGAACAGTTAGCAAAGAAGACATTACTATCCTAAACATAAACACACAAAACTCAGGGGTGCCCAATTTTATAAAAACAAACAAACAAACAAACAAAAGATACTAGAATTAAAGACACATATTAACATCAGTACATCAATACCCCACTTTCTCCAATAGACAGGTCATCTGGACAGAAAATAAATAGGGAAATGTCAGAATTAATTGACATCACATATCAAATGAACTTAACAAATATCTACAGAATAATTTATCTAAACACAAAAGACTACACATTCTACTCAGTGGCACATGGAAACTTTTCTAAAATAGAACACTTCCTGCGACACAAAATAAATTTTTGCAAGTTCAAAAAGACTGAAATCACTCCTTCCATGCCACCTGACCAAATGCAATAAAACTTCAAATTGACAGCAAATAAAGACCTCCAGTAAATGCACAAACTCATGGAGATTAGACAGCTGATTACTAAATGCTGGATGGTTCATAAGAGAAACCAAGAAAGAGATAAAAATTTCCTGTAAGTAAATGAAAATGAAAACACAACAGAGAAAGCATGTCTCAAGAAAAATCAAAAAGAAAGAGAGGAAGAAAGAAAGAAAGAAAGGAAGGAAGGAAGGAAGGAAGGAAGGAAGGAAGGAAGAAAGAAAGAAAGAAAGAAAGAAAGAAAGAAAGAAAGAAAGAAAGAAAGAAAGAAAGAAAGAAAGAAAGAAAGAGCAAAACAACAACAAAGCCCACAATAGCTAAAATAATTCTGAACAATAAAAGAACTGTTGGAGGTCCCACCATTCCCTGTTTCAAGTTGTACTACAGAGTTACAGTAATAAAAAACTGCATGGCATTGTCATAAAAACAGACATGTGGATCAATGGAATTGAACTGAAGACCCAGACATATATCACACATATGGACATCTGACTTTGATAAAGAAGCCAAAATACACACTGGAAAAAACACAGCATCTTCATCAAATAGAAGACTGCAAATAGATCCATATTTATCACACTGCACAAATCTCAAGATCAAGGGAATCAAAGACATCAACATAAAACCAGACACACTGAACCTGATAGAAGAGAAATTGGGGATAGCCTTGAACACATTGGCACAGGAGACAGCTTTCAGAACAGAACACCTGGTGTAGTTACAGGTTATAGTACTACTGTACAGGTACTAAATAGTACAGGTACTAAAAGCAACAATTAATAAATTGAACCTCATGAAACTGGAAGACTTCTCTAAGTCCTTATAAGGACACCATCAATTGGACAAAGTGGCAGCCTACAGAATGGGGAAAGACTTTTACCAACTCTATATCTGATAGAGAACTAATATCCAAAATATGTAAAGTTCTCAAGAAACTAGATATCAATAACCACACAATTCAATTAAACAATGGGGTACAGATCTAAACAGAGAATTCCCAACAGAGAAATCTCAAGTGGGCAAGAAACACTTAAAGAAATGTTCAACAACCTTAGCCATCAGGGAAATGCAAATCAAAACTACTTTGAGATTCCATCCTACATCTATCAGAATGGCTAAGATAAAAAAAACACACACACAAGTGACAGCTCATGCTGGGGAGGATGTGGAGTAAGAAGAACACTCCTTTACTGCTGATGGGAGTGCAAATTTGTACAGCTACTATGGTAATCAATATGGTGGCTCCTCAGAAAATTGGGAATCGATTTACCTCAAGATCCAATTATACCACTCTTAGGTATATACCCAAAGGATGCCCCATCCCACCACATGGACACTTGCTCAACCATGTTCATTGCTGCTCTAATCATAATATCCAGAAACTGGAAACAACCTATATTTCCCTCAACAGAACAATGGATAAAGAAAATGTAGTATATTTGTTCAATGGAGTATTACCCAGCAGTTTAAAAAAAGGCATCATGAAATTTGCAGGCAAATGAATGGATCTAGAAATAAATCATCTGGAGTGAGATAACCCAGACTCAGAAAGACAAATATGGTACATAATAACTTATAAGTGGATATTAGCCATTAAGTAAATGATAACCAAGCTACAATCTGTAGACCCAGAGAGGTTAGGGAAAGAAGAGGAGCCTGGGGAGGGGCACATGGATTTCCTTGGGAGAGGGAAATAGAATAGATTTTTATGGGCAGACTAGAGGCAGGTGGGGACAGGAGCAAGGTGAGGGGGATTAGGTAGGGGGAGATGAGGGTGGAAGGAGAGAGTGTGGGGAGAGAAGGCGGGAACTGGGGGGCATTTGGGGGTTAATGTGGAAACCTAGTGTGATGGAAATTTCCTGGAATCTCTGAAGGTGATTCTACTGAGGACTCCTAGTAATAAGGGTTACGGAGTCTCAATTGGCCATCTCTTGTAGCCAGGCGAGGCTTCCAGTGGCAGGACTGGATTGCATTCAGTTGAGTAGTTGGCCAAGGGAGTCCCATGGAAGTTGTACATAGAAACCAACAGGAGGGAAAGAATTCCAAGAGCAGGCACAAGAGTCAGAGACCCACTCATCCACACACTCAGGAGTCCCTTAAAAATACTAATCTGAAAGCTGTAATATATATGCAGCGGACCTGATGCAGACCCATGTTGGCCCTGTGCTTGCTGTTTCAGTCTCTGAGAGTTCATATGAGCTCTACTCACCTGATTTAGAGGGACTTGTTCTCCTTGTGTCCTCCATTCCTTCTGGCTCTTACACTCTTTTTGCTTCCTCTTCTGTGGGGTTCCCTGAGCTCTGAAACTGTAGCATTTCAAAAATAAGATATCTCTCATTTTCCATATGTTGATGCAGTCTTGACTCCTGCATATTGCATTCTTGAACCTGCAGAGAATTTAACCTCAGTTGACCACTCCTAAGACCTGCCTCATTGTAGTGTCAAGTAATGGCTCCAAGGTTTTAATACCGTGGTTGCCAAACGGGCAGGCCAGGAGGTCTGCTGCCAACATCACTTCTCCACTGCTCCTCCTATGCAGGTCCCCTGTCCCAGACCACTCTCTCCCTACACTCGACCGTTCTTTTAGATAAATTCTAACAAACTTTAACAAGCCCAAAACATAGACCTAATTAAAATAACTTATTAGTAAAGAGGTTGATAATCCTTTTCCATTTTTCTAGATGAGAAGAAAGGCAAAAGAAAAATAAAACATTAATCTTTTATATTTAACAAGTCTCAGTGGTCTTTGTTCACACCTGCCATGTTGATATCTGATACTCTAGTCTCCAAAGACCTTAGCCAGCCATGGTTTCTGAGACTCACTGTCATGTACGCTCTATGACAATGTATTGAACTAGCTCAACAGCATTTTTACATACTTACTTCTTCCAAGATTTTCTTTTCTCTTTTACACTTAAACCATTTGATTACTCTTTTTAGCCTTTAAGCAGACAATGTTGAGACTCACTAGATCATGGCTTTGCTGGCCTGCAGGATTTGTTATCCCATGGACAGAAACTTGAATGTGGGTAGGCCTCTGTGATGCTCTATATATTGCAGTCTGCTCACTGAGGACATGCCTTTGGTGTTCTCCATGCAATTGGGAAAAGGCCCCAGAGCTTCTGTGGAGACTTCCATTAGCTTGCCATGTGTCAAAATGCTCCTGAAAACCAGAAGCATCCATGACTCTAATATGTAGTGAACATATGCTTGGAGGATTATTCCTGGGGTTGATGGAGCTCTACCTCCAATCAGGAGTAATTGACGCTTTTTTTTCTACCTGAACTTCTTTTTGTATTTCAAGGTCAAATCCTGGCAGCTCTTCACAGACTTCCTCCTCCAATGGTTCTTTATAATTATTCTGGCTCTTTTATTTTGATATCCTTTTTTTCTCTGTTCTATTTCTCCTTCAGATTTATTATTTTTAGTTAAGATCATCTGGTATTCATAAATTCTTTTAGTAAAAATGTTTCTTTCCAATAGCTGAGGAGCTCCCAACTGGATCAGGCCCTCTGGATAAGTGAGACAGTTGATTAGCTTGAACTGTTTTGGAGGTACCCAGGCAGTGGGACCGGGACCTGTCCTTAGTGCATGAGCTGGCTGTTTGGAACCTGGGGCTTATGCAGGGACACTTTGCTCAGCCTAGGAGGAGGGGACTGGTCCTGCCTGGACTGAATCTACCAGGTTGAGCTGATACCCCAGGGGAGTCCTTGCCCTGGAGGAGATGGGAATGGGGGGTAGGCTGGGGAGAGGGGAGGGGGGCAGGAGGAGGAAGGACAGGGGAATCTGTGGCTGATATGTAAAATTAAATCAAATTATAAAATTTTAAAA
Source organism: Peromyscus aztecus (assembly GCA_902168405.1). NCBI lineage: Eukaryota > Metazoa > Chordata > Mammalia > Rodentia > Cricetidae > Peromyscus > Peromyscus aztecus. The sequence continues at coordinate 13,382 of CABHPQ010169910.1, forward strand.
AAATGTTTCTTTCCAAGAAATCAGAGCATGGTCTAGACACATTCCACAGGGGACAATGGTCATTGTGAGAAGGGCACCCACTCATTTGCCGGTATATGATGTTTCCAGAGCTGAGGTCTCTAGTTGAATGAGCTGATACTGAACATTCTGTAGAGAAGGTGACCTCTTTTGGAAAGCATGGTGAGAAGGTGAATCTACAAGAGTACTTCCTCAGAGCTCTGGTAGCTACTTCATGGGCAGCAATGTAGAACACAAATACGGCCTTTTGATAGAAAGAGAGAGGGAGCTAGTGGAAGGGAAAACTGAACGTAGGGATCAGCCCTTGATGTCATCATCTCTCTGATGTAGATGATCCCTCTTTCCCCAGGCATCATGGTCAATCTCAAAGCTGGATGAGAAAGTAGGAGAGAAAAGCCAAAGAAAGATGCCATATTAAAAATATTTCCCGGAGTGCTGGGGACATGGCTTTGTGGTAGAGTGCTTGACTATCATGTGCAAGGCCCATTCTCCACCTCCATTACTAAAGAAACAACGTCTTCTGGGAATCTCACTCACGTGCTTTGATTCTCTAGAATCATGTCAACGTGTAAACCCACATACAAGGGAGCCTGGGAGGGTGAGCATATCTTATTCACCTGGGTACATTTCCACTCTGGGGTTTATATTGTGAAAGAGACAGTAAAGCTGCGTGCTTCACATTTGCAACTAAATATAAAAGGACTCTAATAGACCTTGGGACTTTAACACCCACTTTGATGCGGTTACTGCTCACCAATAAGGGGACTCCTGCAGCCAGACCTGTGGTAGTGCACAGGAAGCATTCTATCTCACCCCACCCACTGAGTCCTCAGATGGAACAGCAGAAGAGTTAGTGCAAAAGCCACAAGCCTGCCATTGAACTTCACTGTGGTAGTTTAAGCATCCATGTCTTTCATCGATTTTCAGCCAGTGACAGGAAGTCTGTTCTGAGATGATCGTGGGACTGAGATATTCTTCAAGTGCTTTGCTGGTACAGTTGAGTGTGAGCCTAACTGCAGGGGACCACTCTTCCCCAGAGTTCAGACACAAGCTTCCACAACTTCAGATCCTGCCTTCACAGTACTTCCTCCTTTATTCCTTGAACTGGCACTCCCTCCACCTGACCTAGCCTGATCAATACTAGGATCAATACAAGCTACTCAATATCTTTATGAGCCTTTTGCCCTTTAACATCAGAAGGTGCAAAGAGATATTTCAGATGCATGAATATTGCAATGAATCCTCACCACTACCTCCCCCAGGAGGTAAAGGAGATCTGAGTTCATCCTGGATAGCAGAAGAACTTTATGGGAACCAAGTGGCAGTTACCATGAATATGGTGTAGACAGACAAGTTCCCAGGGGGCTGGAAATTCAGCAAAATGCATGGGATGTGTTGTTTTCCTGAATGGAATTTCAAATGTGTACCTGGAAAGCAGGCAGATTCCACCCGCAGACTGCAGAGGTAGATCTGGTTGCCAGTTCATCTTGGCAGGGCTGTTGCCCTGGCTGGGACTTGTTTCTGCAACTGTAAGATTGTGCCATGAACAGTGCAACAGCCTGGGCTCCTCTGGGATGAAATGAATTAAATGAAGCCCTTGAGAGTAAACCTGGCACAAAATAGGATCCTGGTGAGTATTATCTATTTGCAATTATCCAGTATCCACCACAGGGAGCACGTAACAACACGGCTCACATCACACCGGTTGGCCTTGCTGACCCTTCCAGGGTTCTCTGAAATGGGAAAGCTGCACAGACCTTAAGGCATGGGGGAGATCTTGTTTGCTACCAGTGCCCTCTTGTTCAACCAGGGCTGTTTCACACTCCCATACACAATCACACACACACACACACACACACACACACACACACACACACATTACATTCAGAGGAAATTTGGAGTTAAAATAAATGTAAAGAAAGAAAAAGGCAGAAAAAGTTTAAATGAAGCAAGACAAGAGACTAACAAATAAGGAAAGATGCTAATTTTTATTTCTTCAAGATCACAAGCCAGGTGGTTAGGGTCCTTTTTCTCCTCCTGTTTCCTCTATCTTAAATTACCCAGGAAGATATTCAATTTCTGATGGTGGATCACCTCTCATTAATGTTGTATTCATTTTCCTATTGTTGTGTAACAAATTACACAAACTCAGCAGTTTAAACTAGCTCCTAACTTCTCATAGCTCCGTGGATCTAAAGTCTGGGAGGGTGTGGCTGGATTCTTGGCTCTGGTCTCAGAAAGTCAAAGCTAAAATGACAGCTGGGATGAGCACCCATCTAGAAGAACTTGTGAAGAAATGAAAAACCCACACTCAATCAGACTGAATCAGCTCCCCGCAGCTAGAGCCAAGAGCTGGTTTTCTCGCTGCCATCAGTGTGGTCAGCTCTCATTTCTGTCCTTGCCACTCCATGCCCCTAATCTTCAAGCCAGCAGTGGACCCTCAAATTCTTCTCAAATGTGGAACTTCTCTGGCTCT